>BGPR01008791.1:5396-61406 GCA_013235015.1 Araneus ventricosus | reverse complement strand
AGATCTTCATGAAGGTCATAATGTGACTAAACAGCGATTTTCAAGGGAAAAAAATATTTTTCGCTTCGAAAAAAATTCGACATATCAAGGTTTTGAGTGAAAACACTTCGAGATAGGAATGGAAATTAACATTAGAGAAATACGAAATTTCAAGGGGCAAAATATTTTTTCGAGATATCAAGGTTTTCGAGATATCGAAGTTCGAGATAACGAGAGTTCACTGTATTAGAATTTGAAATAAAATTAAGCGATATTATTACATATATATATATATAAGCTACTGGGTATTTCAATACTGTATGTACATAAACTTAAGGAGGTAGAGTGCTCAAACATAAATCAAAATTACGTAGCGGCACATGGTTGGAAATATCACATGCTATTGTGCAAAAAACATGAGAAATTAACACACGTATGTGAGTACATGTGTTTTTAATAATAATGTTCTTTGTTTTTTCATTATTTTTTTTTTCCATTCCGTTGCTGATCGAACTTTTCTATGAGAAAAAATAGCCAAATATGAGCCATTACTGCAAGGGCCCTATCCTGTTTGAATGAATTGTGTGTCCCATCTTAGCTACTGCTGGAACTGTTGTTCATCGAAAAGTTATGGCAAAAGTCAACCCAGAAATATTTAGTAATGGTTTGTCTGTCCAGACACACAGAATGGCATATGCGGTACTGAACCGGCATTCAATCCGAAGAATTCCAAACGAAGTTTTATTTAAATTCGAATGAATCAACCAATCAAATCGAAGAGAACAAAACAGTCCAATTCAAAAATGGTGCAATATAGCCTGATATGCAAAACACCGATGGAAAGATAAATTTGTGCGCTTGTCACTCGTTAAAAACATCTAGACACATCCAAAACAAATGTTCTCTCATTGCCATTCTTGGTGGCAAAGAGTTGGCGATCCTAAGAGGAACGAAGTAAGTGGGTACCATTAACTCCAGGTTAACCAAAGTTTGTATACACAGTTATGAAATATCCTTTATATATTGATGGATATGTATATACACTAGAAAAAGAATGCTACAGCTTTTCTTTATTGGTTATTATTATTGTTACTTCCAGGCTAACTACTCTGTGATGATGCAGATGCTGCCAATTCTCTTTCTTGTTATTCTTTCTATTTTAACAAGCTTTTTCATTGCTGATCCAACTTATAGTCTTTCTAAATCATTGTAAGTACTTTCATTATCTCTCTGTATATACTTGCATTATATCAATATCAGTGTCTTGTGTTATTGATTGAACACCAACTCATTAAAAGTTTTAATAATCTGCTAGCTCTCACGAATCATAACAGTGTTAAAACTATTTTTTAAATTAGAGCACTATGAAGGAGTCTCTTTTTATGACATTTATTTACAGATTTTGCCGCCAATTAGCAAAATGATCCTAGTGTTTGTTTAGATTAATTCAGTGAAGCAATTTTTGTTTCTGCCTGTTGGAACAGTTTGTACGAAGAGAAAAATGAAAATTCTGGATTTCATATATTTTTGTTAAAGAAAAAAAATTGAAATAATCTGTTATATATTCATTAAGTTCTGGCAAAGAAGTGTGTAAGTTCTTCAGAAAGAATGTTGATGTGATAGAGAAATTAGGCCGGTCATTTTATTTGCTGTCAAAATCTGCATTGCTTAGTTTCATTTTCATCCTCCTCATTCCTTCTACTTTTATGTATGCGTGGTAGAAGTCAATTATCCTGTAACATTGTAGATCTGTCATTGTTTTGGACCTTTGATGAAATTATCTTAAAGAAAATCTTGTGTTTTTCAGCAGATCCAATGAAAGGAATCTAATTTATTTGAAAAACAGATGTTATCATTATGTAAATATATTTCTTTTCATAATAATTTTAGAAATCTTCAGATTGACAGGAGTGAGCTGTGCCTGAATGTAATTAAATATATTTATCAATCAGAAACTATCTACTTATCTTTATGCCAGGCTATGAATGATCATTTAATTACTTTCTCGTATACGAAGTATACAAAGAGAAAGTATTGTAATCGTCAAAAAATTCGAACTCGAGATTTTGACGGATCTCCACATTTTAGACCTCCCTGAGTTCGAAAAACACAATTTTACAATTGTGTCTGTTTGTGTATCTGTCTGTGAACACGATAACTCGAAAACTATTAGAGCTACTACAGGGATGAAATTTGGTATGTGGTCTTTAAACATAATTTGTAGGATTCTTTCAAATTTTGGACAAAATCCGTCAACGGGAAGTCTGTCTGTCTGTATGTCCGAAGTCATGCGAACACTGTAACTCAAAAACTTGAATAGCTAGATGAATAAAATTTGGTACACAGTTTTATCATCAGGAATGTAGGTCCGTATCAAGTTTTGGGCCAAATCCGTCAAAGGGTTGACTGTCTGTTGGTCTGTATAGTCGCATACTTGTAAAAATTATATCTCCTAAACCCTTTGGCTTAGATAAATAAAAATTGTTATGACGTTTGCTAATATTAATTATAGATCTGCACTCAAATTTCGTTTCAATCCGTTGGAAAAAAGGTGTTCAAATTGCACATTGCAACTCTGTTGGCGATCGTTTCGTTTATTTTACTCAAGTTAGTATAGTTGGCTTTTGACCTTGATGATCTACGAAATTGTAGCTTTGAAAGCACTTTGTTTCTTCCCATTTAGTTCTTTTTTCTCCCTTTTGGCGAATTCTGATCATGCTCGGATTATTTTACTTCCGTTTTGTCGTTTCAACGTGTACTGTACAAAACTTGTTGCGTTCTGGGAATAAGCAGATTCGAAATTTTTATCCGAGCGAGTTTGCGGGGAACTGACTTAATTTCACTTATTTTTTATCTCCACTGCGCCAGGGGTTTTAGCTTATTTTTTGTCCCTACATGTGTTAGGAGTATACGAGAAAGTTTAGGGGAGACCACTCCCGCTGGTTTTTTTGGTTCTTGTACACAGACGTGACACATTTCTGCGGAAATGCAGATTTCCGCTTTTTCGGCATCGGATTTAATCATTCTTGGGATTGATGCAAATCTGCATTAAGATTTTTGTTAATGTGTTGGGGGGTTGCTCACGGAAACAAAAACTGTGTGCGGGTGTGAAAATTTTGCGTATGGCTCTAAAGTGAAAGAGTTTTGAATTCATAATATATTGCGTATTCCTGCCGAAAGCCGTTCAGCGTCCGAGTTATGTATTGACTTTTTGCTGCGCTTTCGGTTCAGAGTTTGTCATTGGGAGGAATGCCTGAAGGTTGTATTCTTTTTTCCTCGTTTCGTTCAATTGTCTTTCGTTCCATCCAATCAGAATTCATTCCGAATTCTGATTGGATGAAAGAAAATCTTCCACGAATTTCTTCTGATCCGAATTTTGTGTGAAAAAAAGATCATTAACTCTCCGTGAAGGAAGTCATTTTATTTTCGCGTTCTTTTTAACATTCTTTTCTTCATTTTTGTTAGTTATTTCGATTTCATTTTTTTGGGTTTTCGTTCCTTAACATTTGTCTATCAACACAGACATGACACATTTGTGCGGATTTCACCATTTTCGGCATCAAATTTTGTTGTTCTTGGGATTGATGTAAATTTGCATTAAAAGTTTTGGTAATACGTTGGGGGAGAGGAGTGTGCTCACAAAAGACGTGAATAGCACGCAAACAAAAACTGTGCGTCGTGTGCACATTCAAAATAATGTCAAATTTGATAGATAGAAGATCAGGACTAATGTATATTGAAACATATTCTTCAATTTCGAGTGTTAAATACAAAATGATGAGCAAAAAGCAGTGCACTTTTGAATACTTTAGAAAAAGATTTTTTGCGTGATGCCATTGATAGTAACTAGGAGGATCTTGATAGTATGAAAATAGCTATGAGAAAAAAATGGGAAAAAAAAAAAACAATCAAAGAGAGCAAAATTTAGAAAATGGAGGAAAATAGCAGACTGGAGCATAAATGAAAACTTGAACTGTTAGCTCAAAAAATGAGAAACAAAAGTCTTAATAATTATGTGTAATCAAAAAGAGTTTTTACATGGCCATATTTTTTAGTGAGATAGTTTTTACCATAATTTTTATTTTAACAAAACTTTATACGTAAATCATTTTTCACCCATTAATTTTCTTTTAAATGATAATACTACAATATTTTTACTATCTCAAGCACTTTTTGTATAAATTTATTCATTTATTGTCCAATTAATCATACTTATTTTACCTCTCAGTGTTTAAGTTCGATACGATTTGTATTTATGAAGTTCAGCTTTTTATGTTCCAAGCCTGTGTCATGTCTGTATACCTTATAATGATACAGAAATGATGTGTGGTAAATATTTTGCTAATGTGTTTCATAATTTTCAGGGTTTATTATTTGATTCATGCGATTTTATTCTATATTGCCTTTTGATGAGAGAACTGTGCTTTGCAGAAAATACCCGTATGAGAAGCGGACGAGTAACTTGAGGGTTCCATATTATGTAAAAGAAAACTTTGCTTCTGACTTCCAAGGCAGTGTGCAAAGACTAGAAGCCCAAGTAGAAGAGGAGTACATTGCTAATCTAAGAGGCTCCTGTTTCAAGGAGAGGAACTACAGTAAATATTATATCTTTATTTTATATTTATTTTTTAACCCTGATGGCTTACAAGATTATTCTTATGAGCTTAAAAAAATCATAAATTCTTATTGTTATGATAAGTTTCAATAGTTTTACCGATTTTTTTTTATGTTTTGTATATATGTATTTGATCATAATAATATAGTATATAGGCATAAATGTTTTATATTTTGTATTGTTCTTTGGCTATAGCTTTTTCTGTATTCATGAAGAGGTATATTAAACTCTTTAATGTCCGATTTAATTTTAAAGCATAGATTTTAATAAATTACTTTTAAATTATGTTAAAACATAAAAAAAAAAAGATTAAGTTAACTGTGATTATTCGATATTGCCTTTTAAAGAGAGAATTGTGCTTTACAGAAAATCATTTTTCTCTTCTTTCTTTTTTCAGATTTAGATAGAAAGATCTTTTTATTATAGAAAAATTGTTGAGAAATTTGTTGAAAATCATTTAAGAAACTTTTTTATAGATATATATTAAAAGACTTTTAAAATATCGAAAAATTAAGATTACAATCTAATTCCTTGCATTACCTCAAAAATTAATCAAAGGAAAAAATTTTAAAAATGATGGGAGGCTGTCTTTTTCAAACAGCCGTTGATGTTAAAGGCATAGGACTACTTTACTTGTGTGACCCTTTTGTTTCTATATACAGTTCAGTAGTTACTGAACTACAATTCCAATTTATTTATTTATTTATTTATTTTGCAACTTCTGTTGTTACCCTTTATCTCTAAAATAAGATATTAGTTATGTTTTTAACATGTGTAGTTATCAAGGTATAGAGGATTGTGTCACGAATTCATGCGTATTTTTGCCCAACTTTGCGACTTGGTAGTCGCTGAACTACAATTCCGATTTTCAATTTTTTTTGTAACTTCTGTTGTTACCTTTTATCTTTAAAATAAGACATTAGTTATGTTTTTGACATATGTAGTTACTGAGATATAGAGGATCTCCCATATAATGTTTTTTGTGGCGTTTTGTCCTGTGAATCAAATTTCTTCCTGAGACCCCAATGGGAGGAACATACTTCTGTGTTAAAATTCACAATGACAGCATTCTGACTTCAAAATCTGGGTAACTGGCGGTCTTTGCTTGTTGAAAACTGTTTAGGAATTTGGGAATGGATATTGATTGTTGGACAAAGGATAACAGAAACAACAGAATGTATTCTTTTTAACATCGGAAATGAAATATAACTGACCTATAGAATGCTGGGCGTGAACAGGTTAATGTGCTTTTACATTTTCATGTTTCAAATTAAATAAAAAGTAGCATTATTAGTAAAATTTTCCTCCATTTTAAGTAATATAGAATAGGCTTGGTATAAAGGCTAATAAAGCAGCTGCTTCTGAGAATATCGTTAGCAGGAGTGTAGTGGAGCCAGAACGCTGTTCTGGCACTTCTTTCTTATGAGATATGAATAAGAAAAAATTGTGGAAAACATCCGAACGGCAAGATTTTTATGACCCAGGTTAGAGCGTCCCAGCACTGCTTATTTTGTGACTAAACCACTGATCGTCACTATTTTAAAATGTCTGTTAAACATTAGGATCAGATGATTTTATTGTTTTGTATTCTTAGCTGATAACTAATTTTAGATATAGGTGTATATCTAACCAATAAAATGTTAGTCATTAATAAGTTTAATGAAAAATCAATACTCATTTATTAAAATACACAAAATTTGCATTTTGTTAGATTTTTTTTTTTTAATATTGTGGCACTATCTATAGTTTCATTGGATTGAAATGCTCTATTATTTGTTTTTTTCAGTGTTAATTTTGTGGTTGAGAATCAAGAGTTTAATTATGAGACCACATAAAACAGATATGACACATTTCCGCGGAAACTCGGATTTCACCTTTCTCAGCATCGGATTTTATCATTCTTAATTTTCTTTTTTTATAATAATTCTACGATATTTTTAATATCTCAAGCATTTTTTGTATAAATTTATTGATTTTATTGTTCAATTAGTCGTACTTATTTTACTTCTCGGTATTCATGTTTGGCACAATTCATTATTTATGAAGTTCAGCTTTTTTTGTTCCAAGCCTGTGTCGTGTCTGTTAAAAGCATGTTGCATAAAAACAGTTTATATACATGTATTCTTTTTTGATCCCAAAAGTGATTGATTGAAAAAATTGATCAGTTATAGAATTTTAAAAACTCTTTTGCTGTTATTTCATTATGGATTGAAACTGATGAAGTCAATAAATTGCATAATTTCAAATGCTTTGTTAATATATCTGATTTTCTAATGTTTTATTTTAAAATAATATACTAAATTCTTCTAAAAAAGAAATTTCTGTAAAATTAACTAGTTCAAAACCTTAATAGTTGATCTAAATTTTTTCTCAAACCATTTGTTTTCTCATAATGGTGTTTTGAATTATTATTTCTTATAGGAGAGAGCATGATTTGGAGGGCGAAAAATTTCCGTGACCGTCTTCTGGAAGAGAGAGCCAAAGCTCTGAAGACTCCTTCATGTGACGCCTTAAATGAGCTCTATAATAGTGAAAAAGTGTGGTGAATAAACTTTATTTATTTACAGAATCCCAAAATAGTAACCTGGAGTTGCCTTCATCACATCACATTTGACTTTTTTATGAAACTGCAATGTGCTACCATTCTTCTACTGATTTAATTGTCCACATTTTTGGTGGTCTTTTCTCCCCCCCATGGAACCTGCTTTTCTCCCTTTAATATAACATTCTACATGATTTTTTTTTTACAAGTGATCTGTGTAATACTTTGGGGGGTCTATGGAATTTATTTATGAATTTATTACTGTGTGTGATTGTATTGCACGGTGTATGTGGGAATGCTCTTATGATATTTTCATTTTTTATCAGATGCTCAAGATGCTACTTTCATTTTATATATGAAAAAATTCTCGTTCAGCAGGTTGGTCAATGCAGTAGAGTCTCGATAATTCGAGATGGACGGGACCGGGCCTACCTCAAACTATCGAAAACTCGAATTATCGAAATCACAAAATTTAATAAATAAATGAAAATAAAGGCAATTTTTAAATTTCAGTGTAGTATATTTAAATGAAAAATGTACTTACATATTATTACATTACTGCTGATAGCAACAGGTTAATTATATCTTAAAATAATTGTCAATTGTTTTTAGTTTAAACACATTGCTCCCATATATCGATCTTATATATATCCTATATATCGATCTTATATATATCCCGTTTTCTTCGGGAGGGGGCATTTCTGCAGGTGGCTTCGGGGTGCGCAGTGGACATATGACCCGTCGAACAACAATAAAAGCCAGATGCAGTAATTCTTTCACTTGTTGTGTATGTGTTGGTCATTATTTAGGAGCTAAACTGATTTTTTCACTTACTCGGTTTTATGGAAAACTCGAACAATCGAGACTCTACTGTATATGAACCTAAGAGATTTTTTAAATAATTATGAGTTTAAAATGTATTTTTATTCATTAATTTGTGAAATCCAGAGCAATAGCTCTGGTAATGTTTTCAAATATTGCTAACTTTTGTAAACTGTTGTGATATGCTTTATTTTCTTTTAACACTCTCGCGATCATTGGTTCCGCAGTGAAACCACACATTGAGCATTTTTTTTACTGCACATGTGTGAAACGTAGCCCAATTGTTCTTTCATAATTTAAGAGCCAGATATATAAGCCAACTTATATAAAAATTCCAGTTAATTACCATTAGTATTCACAAAGATATCGGCATTGCAAGAGCTAAATTGCTTTTGTTCTCGAAAAGAAACTTAAATGACGAGGGCTCTTGCACAAATTGATATTTTTTAAAACTGAATCTTCGTAAGTAATTTTGAATTTTATGAAGGTTGAATATCCTGAATGCTTTTGTACACTTATAAATTAAATACATAATGTAAATTGAATTTCGATGTTAATTTATTCGGAGGAAAAATAGCCCTTTACTGTTCATTGGTTTCACTGTGAAACCACAAATTTCTTGAAATTAAAAAAAAATGCAAAAAATTTTTCCGTTATGTATTTATGATCATGTACTTGTCTAATGCTCATTTTTGAAATAAATTTAGTAATTTTCAAAATGAAAAATGTAGTGAACCTGAAAGGATTAATGCGTACTCTATATATGCTAAGTAATGATTGTGTATGCAAACAAAATGATTGTGTATGCAAAGTAAGCTAACTGTAGCGTATAATTCTGAAACTTAAAATCAAATGATATTGTATTCTTTTTCATTAATTTATTCAAAATTGGTAATATACCCTCTTCAACAAAATATGCTAAATTATAGAAAGAATGAATCCTATTAATGCATTTCATACTGTTTGGATTAAAATGATTGCTTTGCAGACTTCTTAATTTCATACTTTAAGATATTTTATAACTTTTTTTTATGATACTATAATTTCCTTTTATGCTTTGAGCATATTTTACTAATGATAATGAACTTTTTATTAATTTTCTGTAAAAGAATTCTGAACAGCTGATGATTTGATCAGTATCTGAGCTTGAGTTTCAACAATTGATATTGTATGTAATGCCCATCGAGTTCACAGTTCTCTGAATTTGGTTGTTTGTTTATTTATATTGCATTTTGCACTTATTTTGTGTATTCTCAAAAAATCTAAGTCACAGGATTTTCTGTTTTATTTAGTATGCACTAAAATTGATTTTGTGGTGATAGGAATATATATTCATAAAATTTCAAGATTGTTTATGATAACAATTACAAATTTATAACTTTCATCTTTTATACAAAGTTCATAACCAACACAATTGCCTTTTATTGAAGTCTGTGACAGTTCAGTTAATCTTGTAACATTAATTTTATCATTTTTACAATTTTCATTTGAAATAGGTATATATCATTACTATTTCTAATCCTGTATATCCTTGCTCTTTAAGAGCAAGGTTTTCTTTAGAGATTTATCCCAAGTTACAATAATTTACTATTATTATTTATTTCTCCTTGCAAATGAAATAGTTATTTGTAAGAAATTACTATAAAGTTTTGAGAAGCAATGTATAACCCTCGTATAGACCAACTTCACACTGAACAGAATTTTGTTGACCATTTACTAAAGTGCTACTATGCTTAAGATTGAGTTTTTTAAATTGTTGTAGCCACAAGAATTTTGCCTATGGAAATTGGGATTGGAATGCTTGAGTGTGGTAAAATTTCATTTTGAGATCTGTTTCATCATGAATTTAAACATATGCCCACTTTACTGATATTCAGTGGAACTGTTTGGCTAGGGGAAGATTATTTATCCCCAGGATCAATTTCAGATGTTTGAAAACATTTCCAAACCAAAAGTTAGCAACTTTTAAAATTAGGAGTGTGATTTTTAAAATTATTATCACTGAAATTAGCAGAAATATCAGATTTATCAAATTAACAACATGCAAATGGATATATCGTAAATTGTAAGTGAACTGCAAGTGTCATAAATATTTCTATTAAAAATAATTGTGAAAATGCTATTTCTTGTCCAGTCCATATAAAGTAGTAAAATGTAGGTTGGTTGTGTGCTTTGTATTTTTTTAAAATATATATATTTATAATCTTTCAGCAAAATGTTCATCAAACACTTCCACAGTTGTTTTGTTTCAAATTGAAGTTGATATATTGTAACAATGTCATTTTAAAATTCACACATATCTTGCATGCATGTAATTTAGCATTGCAAAGAACTATTTGATTGGTTTAATGGTGAATATTTTACTTGCACTTATTTGTTTTCTGCCATTGCTCTACTGAAATAATTTTATTTTATATTTTCATTTTCTTGAAAGCTTTCTTTTATCCATCTAATAAAAAAAATATGTCAAAACCAATAGCCTTTCATTCTGCCCCCCCCCCCCCCACCTCCTTCCCCTCCCCTGTGAAGATGTGAAATTTCAACATCTTTTGTCATGAATTGCCAGCAAACATATTCAATTTTTTTTCCTGAATGTTACATTTATGTGGATTTTATTGGATTCACATTTTTCTTTTCAAAATGTATTGTAACTATCAGAGTGTTGTGAATGTACATATTGTATTCAATAACTTTTGTACACATTTTGTATCTACTGAACTTTTTGTTTTCATTTTTATAGTATTACACATTTCCCCAAACTGTTATATTCTTTGATGGATTTATTATTTTGTAAGTAAAGGGAAAAATAACCGGTAAAAAATTTCAGCATGCCCATTATAAATGGGCAGTTGTATTTGTATAAAAATCACATGTGGTGAAAAGAAAAAGTGATTTTTTTAAAAATATTATTTCCTGATATTTTAAATTTTGTTATTCTTTAATTTTTATAGTTTATAATATGTTCTTTTTTGTTATAGTTCCTAGCTATTTACGTCATAGTCAATTAGCACATGAACAATTGTACTTATGTATATACTTTTCTTGTAACCGAGAGGTGAGGTGAACTGATATTGAATTCGAAGGACGACCTGAGTAAAGGGAAGAAATATCTATTTAATCTTATAACAGGACATTTATATCAGGCCTGAACATACCCTCTCTCATTCTACAGAAAAAGTCATATCTTTAAATACCCTCTTCTTTCAATCAAAGGCATCTCACGCGATTATGTCTCGAACAATCTTTTATTTCTCGGTCACCCAGTCTCTGAAAAGGCAATAGAGATCTGTAAAAATTGTGGAAATACATTTCAAGAAACTAAGTCATATTTCCTTCAAAATGCTTTTCATAAATTTCTAGAATTATTTAGCTTTCTGACTTAAACGATTAGAGTGTTTGATTGTAAAGAAATACAGTGTAAGATGCAAATGATTCCTAAATAAACAAGCTATTTTTTTCCCTGTCTTTGTTTAATTTCTTAATTTAAAACTGAAAAGTACAATCTTCTTTCGACATTCAATAGAATTACACCTTAGTTTTGTTAATTTTATTAATTTTTAAAGCTCTGTCGTTGATATTTTTATACATTAGTGTCTGATTTTTGATTCAACATAGAAAGATACAGACTTTGTTGACTTTATTTAATAAAAATGTATTTTCTAATTCTTTAATGGATTCAATACAATTAAGTAAAGTTGAAAAATTAAACTTTTAATAAATTGTACGAGGGTAAGCACAAAAAAATAATTTACCATGATAATCACTAGGAAACAATTTTATTTTTCAACATAATCTCCACCAATGTTGATGTACGTATCCCATCATTTTATCAGTGCCCCAATTCCAGCTGCATGAAATCCTTTGGGTTGCTGCCTCATCCACAGTAGGACATCGTGTTGAACGTCATCATCTGCAAAGTGTTTGCCTCCAAGATGTTGTTTTAGTGGACCAAACAGATAAAAATCGCCTGGGGCTTAGTCTGGGCTGTAAGGTGGATGCTGTAGCACTGACCAACCAGACTTTTCATCTTTTTGGTCCACTAAAACATCATCTTGCAGACAAACACTTTGCAGATGATAACTACGTTCCACACGAAGTCCTACTATGGATGAGGCAGCAACCCAAAGAATTTTATGCAGCTGGAATTGGATTGCTGATAAAACGATGGGATAAGTTCATCAACATTGGTGGAGATTATGTTGAAAAATAAAATTGTTTACAAGTGATTATCATGGTAAATTATCATTTTTTTCTTACCTTTTGTGACTTACCCTCGTATTATAACAATGAATGCAGCAGTACTGAAAATGAAATTTTTTAAATTAGTGTTGGTTCTGATTGCTGTAATTTTTATAATGTGAATGACAGTGATTGTTACATTACCATAAAATAACATGATGTAGATACAATACCAAGGTCTGTGAAAAAAATATTTAATATGCTTAGTGAGGATGGGGATAAATTTAGTTCTGTGCTGTTTTGTTATTGCTCGTCTGTTTTTAACAAGGACTTCTGACAAAGGATGCATTCGGGTCTCGTCTTAAAGGATTTATCTTGCCTCTGATTTCCAATACATTTATGGCCATATTATGATCCTCTGAAAGATTTTAAAAAATGACTAGCTGTCTATGGTGTCTGTTCACCCATAATATCTAGTCTGTGTCTATGCTTGCGAATTGGCGATTGCAGAGGCTAAGGACTAAGTTTTATTTTGTGGTATATCTCAAAAATGAAGGGTGGTAGCTGGCGGGCGATCATTGGTAACTTATCTAGAGGGCATAAACCTTCAGTTGAAATAAAAATTGGCGAAATTGGTCCAGTGGTGGGCCTGGGGAACTGGTCCTCTGGTTTTGCCACATATTTTAAATACAGGGTTAGGCTAAATGATTCATCGGGTTTCAAAGGACTCTTTATTTGCAAGTATATGACGTACAAAGACAGGTGATACATGAAAAGATACACTCACCAAGTTTCTGGTACATACTACAAATGTTCAATGTGTGCACCCTTGGTCACCCGGCACACATCCCAATGGTAATCCAATTCCGTCCAGGCGTTCAATAGCATGTTTCCGTCACAGCAGCAGTGATGCATTCCTGCAGTGCTTGCAGCATTGGGGGTACATAAACGTTGTCCTTCATATAACTCCACAAGAAGAAATCACATGGTATGAGACCTGGGCCATGGCAACAGGGGAGCATCATCCAGACCAGCGTACCCTATCCAGCGATGTGGCATTTCTCTGTTGAGAAAGTCACCGACAATTGTACATACATCTCGCGAGCCACAAGGTGGGCTTTTAAACTTGAGCAGTGTATGTATCTTGTCATGTATTGCCCGTCTTTGTAGGTCGTATACCTCTCAATACACAGTGTTTTGAAACCCGATGAATCATTTAGGTTAACCCTGTATATAGATGAGTTATTAAAGGCTTGCTATATTAGAATTAGCGATAAACTTTATTGCTTTCCTTTAACTCTTGATCATAGAAGGAAGATTTTAAAACTAGAGGGTGTGTAGATTCTAGAAAACTAATTAGGGAAATTAAAATTGATTTGGATCCGTTTCTGACAATAGGATTGTCTTCTTGATCAATTAAGTAGTGCAAAAATATTTCTATTATTAGACTGAACATTAGGGTTATTACCTTATCGCAGACTTGATATCAATTGCCCTGAGTCTAAGGTATTAATGGTACTTCTCTTCTACAGCAGAAGTGCAAAGTACTTGAGCTCAATAACATATGACTTCTTTGTTGCTACATCACAGTTCATGATGGTGCCAAAAAATTAGAACCTCATTTAACCTTTATGAGTTCAGATAACTTTGGAGAATTCACTATTTTTTGCTCACTACTTATCTGAAGTATAAATATTTTCCAGCTAAATTCTAAAGAAATCTTTTGTCAAAAGAATAGTGAAAAAACATTCAAAGAGCTTAATTCGATTCATAATGCTGAACTTAATATTTACAGACAATCAGCACGTCAGACAACAATTGAAGATTTTTAAAAAATTAAACACCTATCTGCATGCATATAAGTCGTATAGGATATTTTTAGTTAGTACTCAAGACATGCAACAAAGGTATAATTTTTCCCACTTTCATGATAAGTATTTAATTTTAAGTTCCACACTTATTGATTTCTATACTAGTAGTACTATTTTAAAAATATTTAAAATGAATACTTTCAAATGAATTTGCATTAGTAGCATTCAATTTGTACCAATCAAAGTTTAGTAAAATTTCGATTATACGTCTTTTCATCCATTATTACTTTCTCGCATATGAAGTATACAAAGACAAAGTATTGTAATCGTCAAAAAATTCGAACTCGATATGTTGACGAATCTCCACGTTTTAGACTTCCCTGAGTCCAAAAAACACAATTTTGGAATTATGTCTGTCTGTGAACACAATAACTCGAAAACGATTAGAGCTACGAGGATGAAATTTAGTATGTGATCTTGAAATATTAATCTCTTGCTCTGGAAATTGTCTGTTAATCTCAGGCTCATCTAGAGCAACTTGAAGCTAGTTGTTATTTGAAGTTTCTTCAATAAAAGCTTTAAAAATATTATGTGAAAATAGCTCACTGTTAAAATGAGTAAAGATTAGATTAACAATTAATTAGAGTGTTTTATGAGTAATTCTGTGCAGTTGAAAGCAATATGGGATGCAATCGAACATTTTTTACAAGACCAGGTAGTTTCACTGCACTTATTGTGGTTTGCACATACCGAGCACCTTCTTTGAGGTCTTAGTTTACCTAGGAATATGCTTAGAAAAATGTTTCCAATGTTTTGCTCGTTGACATAGCAGAGTATCTTGCTTATCTCATACTAAAATCAGGCAACATGTATAAAACATGTCATTCCAATGCAAGAGGTTAAATTAATAAATTTAGCATTAAATTAATTCAAAACATTAATTATCTATTTTCAGAATCTAAATGAGTATCAGCAGCATCTTGAAGCTATTTTTGTTTTTAAAAAAACAAAAATTTTTAATTCAACAACAACTCGACAGATATTAGGCCATTTGTAAAAGCATCGTTTGTAATATTTAATACAGACAACAGATGGCAGCACAGATAGGGCTTTTTATTATTAGATCATTGCATTCAACTGAAATAAAATGTTAGTCCAAGTGACTTTTTAAAAAAATTGAGATTTAATGATTATTTTCAATATTGATTATGCATATTTCCAATTTAAAGTAAGATAATTGCACATTATAAAGTTCATATTTAATCTAAATACAATACATAATCCCTCGCGAATGTTTTCTTGAAGAAGGTTAACAGAAAATCGTAACTGAAAAGTGAACCAGTCGAAACTACTGGAAAAAAAAACAATTTGAGAACGGTTTTCATTCAATGAAGAAAAAAAGAATTAACCAAAGTTTTATACCTTAATTTAAAATTACGAAAAAAAAAAATGTCGGGAGGCTGTCTTTTTCAAACAGCCGCTGGATTTTAACTACTTTACACGCGTGACTTTTCCGATTTTCAATTCTTTTTTTTTTGTAACTTCTGCTGTTACCCTTTATCTCTAAAATAAGACATTAGTTATGTTCTTAACATATGTAGTTACCGAGATATAGAGGATGGCGTCACCAATTCATGCGTATTTTTGCCCAACTTTGCGACTCAGAAGTCGCTGAACTACAATTCCGATTTTCAGTTTTTTTTTGTAACTTTTGTTGTTACCCTTTATCTCTATAGTAACGTTTTTTTGTGGCGTTTTGGCGTGTGAATCAAATTCCTTCCTGAGACCCCAATGGGAGGAACGTTGTCCTACTTTAAAAAAAGGGGCTACGCTTATTACTCAATGGGGGCGTTTTGTGTTTAGCTTCGTAATATAGGGAAGAAAAAAGAGTATGCATTTTGGATCTCTTTTTTTTTTTGTGACCGACTGGGTCGAAGATTTCACGCAAATCCACATTTTAAGTGTCAAACCCACATTTCAACTTTCATTTGTCTGGTTTGAGCTTTAGAATTACCGTGCTCCCATATAACTACTACTAAAATTCACCGCCTATCGCTTGTTGCATTTTTGATCTATCGCATTCACTTACGCACGAATAGACAAACCGATAGACAGTGATCCCTTCGATGGATTTGGTCCGAAATTTGACACGGATCGACATTTACAATAATAAAACCATTTGTCAAATTAAATCTGTCCAGTTCATTGCATATTTATTGTGTTCATGTGCACACAGACACAAACAGACTTCTTGCACACATCTTTCGTACTAAATCTGATCGAAATCTACAATTTTGGATAAAAGTTCAGCCGTCTAGCTTGCTGTGTTTTTACTTTGTCGTATACAAAGAGAAAGTATTGCAATCGTCAAAAAATTCGAACTCGAGATTTTGACGAATCTCCAAGTTTTAACCTCCCCGAGTCGGAAAAACACAATTTTGGAATTATGTCCGTCTGTGAACACGATAACTCGAAAACTATTAGAATTACGGGGATGAAATTTGGTATGTGATCTTTACACATAATTTGTAGGTATCTTTCAAATTGTGGACAAAATCCGTCTACAGGAAGTTTGTTTGTCTGTCTGTCCGTGTTCATATGAACTCTATAACTCGAAAACTTAAATAGCTAGATGGATAAAATTTGGTATACAATTTTAACATCAGAAATTTAAGTCCGTATAAAATTTTGGGCCAAATCCGTCAAAGGGTTGACCGTCCATCGGTCTGTATAATCACATACTTTTGAACGCCATAATTTCTTTAAAAAATTACTTAGATAAATGAAATTTCATATGTAGTCTTGAAACCCTAATTGTAGATTTGTCTCCAATTTTCGTTTAAATCTGTTTTAAAAAAAGGAGTTGAAAAATTCGGTTTTTTCTCCATTCTACACACACAAAAAAAAAGCTGTGAACGCTGGAGCGAGTGTTTTCCCCATCCTGGAATACCGCATGTTTTCAGGCGCGCGATGTATCCTCCCCCGCCCCCGCCTACCCGTGTTATTCGTATGCGAGAAAGTTTTGAGGAGGTCACTCCAGCTGGTTTAGTTACGGTGCTCACAGATAGAAAAACAGACGAAATTCCGAAAATGGTTTTTTCGGTATCATGGAAGTCTAAAACGCGGAAATTCATCAAGATCTTGAGAGCGAATTGTTTGACAATTATAAAATTTTTTCTTCGCATACGAGAAGGTTAAAAAACAACAACAATGGATGAAAATAACTCTGTCGAATAAAAAAAAATGAACAGTATTTCACTACAACAAAATAAGGTTATATTAACAAATTATATTTAAGGATAAATTTGTTAAAATTAGAGACAAAATATCAGTAATAAAATTGGCATCAATAAAAAGAAATATGCTTTTATGTCAGTATTGAAAACTGTGGATTATTTTTATTTAATTTTTTAACAGAGTAATAATATGCAGTTTAAAGATTTAATGAAACAATGAAATTGATTTGACTAATTTTAATTATTATCGTTTTTGCGTATAAAATCTGGGTCTTCCGTTCTACATACAGAATTCCATTTATTGTACAGCAACGGATTCGGAAACCTTTTGTGCATGCGCCGGGCGGAGTTATTTTCATCAAAATAAGGGGGAAGTGAAGAATGGAAGGGTGATGTTTACATTTTACTGAGCGTGATCTAACAAAGAACTCCGGAAATGCGCTCAGATGACTCATTGACTGACACCCCTTTCCGGTGTAAAATCGTCCAAAAGTGGTAGTCTCGGAATCCGTCGTCAGACTGTATATGTGCATATTTAACGACCGGCTCTGCTAGAGGGATACCGAAAATAACTTCATTTATTTATTGTTAAATTTGGAAGGTCATTAAACAGAGATCTATTATAAGCACAGTTTATTATGCAAATCTTATGCAATTTGGGGTTTTAGTGGAACTTTGAATCGTATTTTTGAAATCTGAGACTCACCAAGCGCCAAAAAATTTCTCTCTTTCCCTCTCCTTCTCCCTAGCAAGAACTCATATACAGCTTGTTGATTTAAGCACGATCCGTTCCGTTATTTATTTTAAACTTATTTTTGAAAACTGTAGCCGGAAATAAATCAGAGTAAGATATTGCAATATTCGTAACGAATAAAAATATATATTTGTAGAATTATTAAAATATTTGAAGAAAAGAAATTAATTAGATAAAAAAATCGTTTGATCATAAAAGAAATTAATTTTAAAATATCGTTTGGCTGAAAAAGAAATTAATTAAAAATATCGTATGGCATAATTCTTTTTAAAAGATTATAAAAATAGTATGGCTACGATATATTTGTCTTGTTGGCTAGCAACGGAAAAGAATATTGATGAATTAAACATGGAATTCGATGTCAGAAGTGAGTGATGTAAGTGTATGTGTTTGTTTTACATGTTTGTGCTGTGGGAGACGTCCAATAAACATATTTTTGATAAAGAAGGCTCTACGATTCTTCATATTGTGCTGAAATACATCACAATATATTAATCTAGACCATCGCACCTAGTTTCGGGAATAAATGGTTTAATAAATTTAACAAAAGAAAAGAAAAAGCGAGAATAATTTATCTTATTGTCTGTAACACTTTCCAAAAATTAAATTCTTTCGCAGAATGGTTCTTTTGCTGCCTATAGCAATCCCTTAGCCACCAGGAAACAATGCTGGATCCGGGCCCAGATTTTGTCGGTCTCTATCGGACACTCAACTCCGTCGAACTCGGGTTCGGTATGGGTCACGTGTGATCAGTAACAATAAGAACTAAACGAAACGCGAGTAGGGTTTAAAAAATAATAATAAAAAAGAAAGACTTTTTTCTGTGAAGCGTTCAGTGAGCTGCGCAAAAACAATGTCTGTTTTTTGTATCACAAATGGATGATAGGTCGTGCGATGCAGTCACGATTGCAACACATAAACAAAACCTGTTCTCTCTCTCCCTCATCAGCACCGTGTTGCTCCCGCCCCCACCTGCCCTAGAAGGGAGGCCGCCAAACAGTGCCATCTATCCTTCTTTGGCGATAGGATGCAATTCCTTCTGTATCATGATTTTTCAAATTTTTATTAAGCGATGAATCGTCGTCTCCTTGATTAGTTTACAGGCACAACATTCACAAATGATACGGAATTCAAGTATAATACAGTGGCGTATCGAGAGTGGTTTAGTTTAGTTATATTAACGACCCGTTTTGAAACAACAGGAGGAACTGACGAGGACGACACCTGAGCTGGCAACCAGGAGTGGCGCTGGTATTCTGCCCGACGGGGGAACACGACTTGCTGTACAGGGAGAGGAATGTAATGAAATTGGTCTCAAATCTTCGCCAGATCTTTGTTTATCTATTAGTTGAATTCCCCGTTGCATGGACGGGGTAAAAACATTTTCTCCCGACGGGGGGGGGGGCACAGCATCCCCGACAGAGTGGCTCTGGCCCCGCGGTCCCCTCACTGGAGCCCCTCTCCAAACTTCGCACCACACCAACGAGAGGACGTTTGACTCCCTTCGTATGATTTAACGTGCAGCAGGCCCAATACAGAACAGAATGCCGTCCCTTACCCCCGTACCCGTGACCAGACCGGTCACTGAACGGTTTGATGGGCAAGACACGGAAATTTTATTTAAGAAAAACAAAATAAACAAGAAGAAGGAAATATATACACTATGTACAGCACAGGCATTTTCACTTTTACACTATTAGTTCGTAGTAGTCTTCTTTTCTTTAGATGTTGAAATACCTTTCTTTTATTTGAAGGTGGAATGTCCGGTGATTGAGCTACTTAGTTCAGCTCGCTGGGATGTTGAAGGCTAGGGAGGCCGGAAAAGATCTCTGTTTTCGTTAATGAATTTGATGATCCCACAATACACGACGATCTTTAGTGGAATCGGTTTTCGAACCCTCCGGCTCCGAAACTGACACTTTACCACTTCGCCACCGCGGCCTCGAGTAGCCAGGGTAAGTGGCGCCCGGGCATAAAAGCTATTTTTGTTCCCCAATTGTCAACAGTCGCTTAGTAAAGCTAAATGGAGCCTGGACATGATATTCTTTCTTCGCCCCTGCAGCATATTTGGTTGTAAAAAAATATCATCCACGCAGTGATCTCTTGTCTCCGTGGCGCCCGTTAAAGAGGTATTTGGCGTGGGGCATCTGTTCCCTCATGCCAGTCCTCGATACGCCACTTGTATAATAGAATGACAAGGTAAATAAGAAATGTATGTTTTGGTTTATTAATTCACTAGCCGTCTTTGGCGACCAGCTGTTTCCTTGGGATTGTTGGTTCCGAAAAATTTCTATCCGTCTTCTATCCGTCACTTGGTTTTAATGACTCCCTCTGCAAAATAGGGCCTCCTTAGTTTTCTGTAATCTCGCCTAAGATTTGAACTTTGATTTGAAACGGGAAGCTTGCTGAATATTGTTTAGCAACGGATTCGGAAACCCTCCGCGCTTTTGCGCATGCGCCGGGCGGAGTTATTTTCATCAAAATAGGGGGGAAATGAAGAATGGAAGGGTGATGTTTACATTTTACTGAGCGTGATCTAACAAAGAACTCCGGAAATGCGCTCATATGACTCATTGCATGATACTCCTTTCCGGTGTAAAATCGTCCAAATGTGGTAGTCTCGGAATCCGTTGCTGAGCATAACTATTAACTTGCTTGGTGAATAGAAACATGTTTATGAAAATTATAAAAATAGTAAGTAAAATCATTCAGGATTGAAGTTTTGTGTGTACTGCCAAATATGCTTCGCAATTTGCTTAATTTTTTGTTTACCTATTCAACAAAAATTTCAGTGTACTGCAATAAGAAAGCAAAACTTTAAGTTAAGAGCGGTAATTTATTTTTATATTTTACCACTCCGTTATATTCATATATTATACATCCGTTATATTACAGGAAAGCACAGCGGCGTTTAAAAATGGACAAACTTTAAAAAGTTTTCGTAATTTCTTACTTCTGAAGTTACACCTTAACTGTAATTACCACAAAATTAAAAAAGTTCACAAATTTTACTAAAAGCCTGCTTTAAAAGAAATCTAGTCAATATGAAAAAAAAAAAAAAAAAGCCGAAACTTCATATCTCGGTTGTCGGCAATGGAAGAAAAACCCAATATGGAATATTTATAAAAGAAATGGAAAAGAGTTGACAAGAACAAGGAAAAGTATTATTATAAAATATACTTAAATATATATTAAATTTGAGTAGGGGTTCCCAAGCTTTTTTTCCTCGCGTACCTCTTGATTCTTCTTTTTTTTTCGCGTACCCCCTACTATCATATCCAACTCCCCCCCCCCCTCCAACAACACATCTATAACAAGCAGTTTTTATCAGTAATGTTAAGGTCAGCTTAAAAGTAATAACGTTTGCAGAACTTATATTTGATTTTACATTTTATTCCATTTTTACAATAGTATTAGTTCAACGCCAAAACAAATGAAACCAGGATTGCAATTATTTCGTTTCACTTGCTTTTATAAGGATAGTTAAAAATTACATTTCGCAATAACCAAATATTCAAGTGATATAGTTATTAAATAGCAAGTTGGAGAAACAAAATTCTCTAACTTTTTTAATCCCTTGTGTTTTCCTGATTCCGCCATTAACAACTTTGTTTTCGCGTACCACAGCTGGGTAACCTCTGAATTAGAGGGGAAAAATTGATTGACTTTTATATTTTTCGTTGAAAGGATAATTTTTTGAGTTTCACGATGGCGGGAAAAACTGTTTTGTGTTTTCGGGAAGTCATTGCGTAAAAGCATCAAAATTTTGCTTAATTTATAGTTAATTGAAATTTTTTAAAAAATCTCACCTACGTGCACATTCCCAGCCTCCAAAGTATGTTTATGTCAAGTTTGGTATCTCTAGGTGCTAGGTCTGACCTGTAGAGCGCCAATAGACATACAAGAGCACATTCTCTTTTATTAGTAATATATATTTGCCAGGGCTTAATATTATTTGTTCAGTCATCATCAGCGGTTTAGCAAATGAGAATGGCGCCCGGGGCTTAGTATTATTTCTTCGCCTCCTCATCATATTTGGTCTTAAGACGTGACACAAAAGCACTAACGTTTATTCTCCATGGCATACCCTAAGATTAGCACCCATGGCAACTACACCCCCTTTCCTTCCGTCGCTTCGCCACTGAGTTGGTTATTCCTTGAATAGTTCCCTCCAATTAAAAAAAAGTTTTAGATATTTGTGAATATGAGAAAAAAAAGAATGATAGTTACTGTTCAGCAACGGATTCCGAGACTACTACTTCGGGACGATTTTACACCGGAAAGGGGTGTCAGGCAATGAGTCATATGAGCGCATTTCCGGAGTTCTTTGTTAGATCACGCTCTGTAAATGTAAACATCACCCTTCCATTCTTCACTTTCCCCCTATTTTGATGAAAATAACTCCGCCCGGCGCATGCTCAAAAGCGCGGAGGGTTTCCGAATCGGTTAAAAAAAGAATAAGCAGTAAACTGACATTATTGAATAGATTATTTTAATTTTAAGATCTCGTTTTATTTTATCTTTATTTGTATATTTATTTTTTAAGGCTGGTTTCGAAGTTATCACCGAAGTCGTCAAAATTAGGAAAGCAGAAAAGTGCAGTGACAAAACTCAGTGTCGAAAGCGATTTTAAACGCGTCAAATAGAATTTTGGTTGGAAATATTTGGCTATAGAACGAGGTAGGTATTCCTGTATAAAAATGTTTTACCCTTTTTTAACTATTGCAGTTGAAGTAGGGTTACTATACGTCCGGATTTCAAGCTCCCTTCCGGTCTAGCGTCCAGATCTGCAAAATGTCCGGATTTACACGTTGCCCTCGGAGGCTGAGGGTAACGATTTGCACCACCGAATGCGACGCGAGAGAAATTTGGTTGCAATTGAGAAAATCTAACATATTCGAAAAAGCTGATGTAATTCCGCCAATGAAAGAAAATTCTTTGTTTACACTGTTTACATCCATTGCTGATGAAAATGTGGACGAGCCTCCTTATCCAGACCCAGTTCAAACTGAAAATTAAAAGTTTTGGCAATTTTGTTTTAGTTCTGTTTTTCATTAATATAATTTTGAATTATCAAACATTTATAAAAATTGTATCTTCTTTGCATTCTGACTTCTTATTTTTTTTTTACGTCCACAAACTCTATGATAATGCTATTAAAGAGGCTGTTGATAGGTAGCTTTCATAATTTTATACTATACTTTGACCCCTCCTCCAAGACCCTTCAAACCTCCTCCCCCCAGCGTATCCGGATTTCAACTAAAAAAATTATGGTAACCCTAAGTTGAAGCTTATTGCCAATCTCTATGTATAGTAAGTTGTAGTGTTAGGGCTATTCAGATTACCAAAATGTGGCTGTAGTGAACACGGCCAGAAGCAATAGTTTATCTTAGCATGTATAATCTTATAGAACAGAGGTTCCCAATCTGTGGTAATCGTACCCCTGGGGGTACGTGATGGACCATTCGGGGTACGTGAAATCAAATTTGTTAATGGCGGAAACATGAAAACATTAGGTAATAAAAAAGTGAGAGAATTTTTTTCTCCAAGTAAAGGCTTCTATTCAATATCTATACCACTTGAATAGTTGATTATTATGAAGTGTAATTTTTACCTATCCTAATACGTTAAAACGAAATAATTGCATTCCTGGTTTCATTTGCTTTGACGTTGAACTAATACTATTGTAAAAATGGAATGAAATGTAAAATCAAAACTAAGTTCTGTAATTGTTATTAATTCGAGTCATTTCACTTTTAAGCTAACTGAAGCTAACCTTAACATTATTGATAAAAACTTCTTTGCACAGACGAATATTTTTTGCGGGGTTGGGGGGGATATGATAGTAGGGGGTACGCGAGGGAAAAAAGATTGAGAACCCCTGCTATAGAATATATTTTTGAGAATGACCCGCGTAGGCTGGGTGGAGAATGAATAGACCAGTTTATAGGAACAGGTGCATTTGAATGTACCTCGTGAGCATGAATCAACTCCATTGTGTATCATTGTAAATCATAAAATAACTTAATGAATGTTTCTATATAATAGATTTCGGATTTTTTCTGCATA
The DNA here is from genome assembly GCA_013235015.1 of Araneus ventricosus. Classification (NCBI taxonomy): domain Eukaryota; kingdom Metazoa; phylum Arthropoda; class Arachnida; order Araneae; family Araneidae; genus Araneus; species Araneus ventricosus. The sequence continues at coordinate 37,399 of BGPR01008791.1, read as the reverse complement.
AGATATAATTCATGAATATTTCGTATTTCTTATATTACACGATTTTTGAAAATATCGCAGTATGGCTCTGTTTTAAAGCAACACGGAGGCTGGCTTGGGAGTGACTTCGTAATTTAAAACCGTGGTCAGATGAAGAGGATGACGCCCGAGTCCCCCCTCTCCAAACATCCGCACCACGCCAGCGGGGGGATAGTTGACTCTCGGTAACAGATTTAGCGTGCACCAGGCCCAGAAACATTTCAGTTCTTCGGTCGAAATGTCTTGATCTTGCGACGCTCTAGTCATGAACCACGAGGCCACCGCGGCCTGTGGCTACGATGTCATGTGTTGATGTCATGAATTGACTATTTTAGTTCATATCGTTTGAATATTTTGCCCAAATCTCTCTTTTCTTTCGCTGTCTATTATAAAATAATGCTTAGCTTTGCATTGACTATCTGTTCTTCTGAAATCCAGTCTTACAACAATTAATTTCTGCATTAAGGACGCATATTTTTCAATCCCTATCGGCCGACAGGGTAGAGGAATTTATTAGATCGTTACCTTTTACAGTTTGAGAAAGTATTGATGCAACGATTATAAGAAAGAATTAACGAATAAAAAGTACTAGATATTGCAAATCAGTTTTGATCGAATCGGGTTTCGAACATGGAACATTCCAATTTCGAAGTCGAGACCTTACTAACAGGCTACCGTGGCCCACACAATATACAGGGTGCCCACTAAAGTCCCTTACCACCCTTTTAACTACCGAATGGCTGCAGCTATCTTCATAAGAGTGGTGTTTAGGTATGTGTCTGTATATGTCTAGGCTTTGTAAAGTGACTATGCGCTACTGGATGAAACCACTTACAGCGCCACCTGGTGGAAAACGGTGGAGTTAGCGTTATTATCTCTGAAACGGTACGAGATAGAGGAAAAAAGTGAATTACAAAGTTGTAGAGCATCATCGATTTAGAACAAAAAAGACGCCTTGAGGACGTAAATGCTCAGAACAGAATGCTTAAAACACGTATTTGTTTGTTCGCGATTTCCTACACTGACACGTGACAAAGCATTCTTAGAAAGGAAAAAAACAACTAGTTATCAAACTGACGGAGAGAAGTTTGAACATCGAAAATGAAGGTATCTTGTGATAACTAGTTTTTTTCTTTCTAAGAATGTTTCATCACGTTTCAGTGTAGGAAATCGCGAACAAACAAATACGTGTTTTAAGCGTTCTGTTCTAAGCATTTATGCCCACAATGTGTCTTTCTGTACTAAATCGATGATGCTCTACAACTTTGTACAACGTCAACGTCAATGAAGTTCGTTCACTAAGGTTTCTGTAATTACAAAAATGCGGGGTCATCGAAACGTTGTAAAATGCATAGTTATATGTAGTTGTAGACTATGTACAAATGTCACAACTGAAAAAATAAGGAAAGAACCTAAAGTTAGTCTAAAATTTGTGTTCTTAATCCCAACGCTTTGCAATAAAGTTCGTTCAGTAGAAAGAACGAGAATATTCCAACCGTTTCGCGTACAATTCTGAGGCAGTGATGTCAGATGAAGCAAACAGCATAAAAGGGCGAGCAATTCGCGATCGTTATCAGTGCTAAGCGTAAGCATGGCAAGGGGACGAGTGTACTGACCTTGCAGTACGCAATCAAATCATACAACAGCACCAAAATGGTATATTTCAGCTCCAAATTGGCCGAACGTTCCACTTGGCACAATCTACAGTGCGTAGTATTGTAAAACGTTTCACTACAACTGGAAATAGCCGTCCAGGAAAGGCCCCCGATCGGACACTAACCTTGTCTGATCGGGAAGTACTCCTATTTCGACGACATATTCGTAAAAATAGGCACATGGCAGTCGCAGACCTAGTTACATGGGCTAGACAAAGTTTTGTAAAGACCATTTCCGAAGCATCTACGCGTCGATATATCAAAAGGCGCGGCTAGGCATTCTAAAAAGCGAGATGTAAGCCATCTCTCACTTCATCGAATAAACGTCGCCGTGTTGAGTGGGCCAAATCTCAACTCAGCTGGACTCCATCTCAGTGGAAAAAGGTACTGTGGACAGATGAATCCATATTTGAGGTTTCATATGGAAATATTGGCCGAAAGGTTATTAGGGAGAAGGATGAGGCAAACGATCCATTCTGTTACAAGCGCGTGGTTCTTAAAGCAAGCTCTGTGACGGTGTGGGATTGCTTGGCAGCCAATGGGTTTGGCAATTTGCATTTTTGTAACGGCACGATAAAGGCTCCAGACTATATACGTGTTCTTGAAGTGAATCTACACCCATCATTGCAGCGATTGTTTGGCAGAAAACGATATCTTTTCCAACAAGATGCCCAGCAGCAAGCCCGGATCTCTCTCCTATAGAGAATATTTGGAGAATTCTTAAGAGGAATATGGTCCAGCGTTGTCCCGCAATATACAACAGTTACAAGATTATCTGCGGCAGGAATGGGAAAAAATTTCTACAGACACCTTAAGCCGTTTAGTGTCGTCCATGCCTAAACGTTTTGCTGCGGTTATCCGCCGTAAAGGTGACGTCACCTCTTGATAATCGAACCGAACGAACATTTTTGACTTTAGTTGCGCAAGGAAGTACACTTGCGTCGTTTATCATAACTATCTGTTTTGTTGCAAACTATCACAAATGCTGTTACAATGTTGTATTCAACGTATCAAATGTTAATAAAATGTTTCTTTTGCATATACGTTTCTTTGTGTTTCTCAATTTCCTCATTTCAAGCTATTTCTTACGTGAACGAACTTCATTGACGTTGACGTTGTAATTCACTTTTCCCCTCTATCTCGTACCGTTTTAGAAATAATAACGCTAACTAATTCTATCGTTTTCCACCAGGTGGCGCTGTAAGTGGTTTCATCCAGTAGCGCATAGTCTCTTTACCATGCCTAGACACCACTCTTATGAAGATAGCTGAGCCATTTGGTAGTTAAAAGGGTCCGCAGTAACTTTGGAGCAAATTATCCCTCAAAAATTATTTTTGTACTCTCTTAAAGTTCAAATTTTTACTTTTTCATTGATACCAATTTTATGTCTGTGACATTTTCTCTTCAGCTTTTATTAATTTTTCAAAATTTATTAAATTCTTAATTACCTGCAGACGATTTTGAAATAATGCAAATTTATAGCTACTCCGTTGCTAGGTAACGGCTAGACTTTGAACTAAATTATCTTTATTTCTGAAATTTTTGCTTCTTTTTATAAATATATTTTATAAAAGAAGAGATAGATCATCATCAACTTGTAAAAGCCCTAATCTTATTAAAATTTCAGTTAATTGGAAATTAAGCAAGATACGGCATTTTCCGTGATATTTTTCGAAAATATGCATTATGTCACAAAAACTATTTTTACATATATTTAAAGTTTAAAAAAATTAGATTTTCATGACACTAGTTTCATTAGGTTCCTGTAAATCCAAAAACTAATAATACTTCCCTTCCAGCTTCGCACGGCAACACTAGTTTCTTTCCACATTAGGTAAAAGTACTTTTTTAGGTAAACTCATCATCCCTATCTTGTTACGTTCGAAGATTGTGGTCCATTGCGACCGTGTGCTTCGGTTACACGCAATCATCACTGGCTTCACAAGTTTAATTTCCATTCAATTCATTGCCCTCATTTAAACAATTTTTCAAAAATTAAATTGTGTATAAAATTTACAATTTGTAACACTTTTTTTTTAATTGGTGAAGAACAAGAACACATAAGAAGAACTGTTGCTATCTCAGAATAATTCTGGATGAAGACTAATTTTATTATTTTTTATTCATATTTATTCCAACGCTTTTTCTTAATTAAAAATTTACTATGTAATTAATTGTCCCAAAACAACCGTTAAAATCTTTCTTATACTGCAAGATTTATGAACAAAATTTGAAATATCTATGCAAAAATATTAATAACTTATGGAGAAAATTAGCTAACGGCGGTTTTTAAAAATCGTTTGATTAAATTGATATTCTCATTTTAATTATAGAACGTTTCAGAAGATAAAAGAATTTTGGGTATTGTAATTTTCTACACAAAAGTAGTTTTTAACATCAAAAATATTAGACATGAAAGTATTTTAATCCCGAGCAACGCCGGGCATAACAGCTAGTTAAATTTATAATAATACAATATCAGAATTTTTCTACAACGTTTTGCGAAAAAGCTGTATAAAAAGTTGCATTTTGAACTTCGTTCTTTATTGTGTAACTGTGTCTAATGGGGCTATTTCATGTTAACGTGAATAACCCATCTTATCATTTCTTAGTTAATATAATTCTAGTTTTTATATAAGAAATTCATTTTGTCTAATTTATTTAATATCATGTTTTGTTTACATGTTCAAGTTGGTTACTGTTAACAAGAATTATGTTCTGTTTGCATTAGAATCATCCGTTTTCTTTATTTTTATTAGGGCTGTCTAATTCAAATTATATTGAAGGTTTTCGAATTTAAAATTAATTTAATTGGTTTTGCTTATCTATATATAAAAGGCAAGTACATGACTCACTGACTCACTCATCACGAAATCTCCCAAACCACTGGGACTAGAAATTTGAAATTTGGCAGGCGGTTGCTTCTTGGGAAGTAGGTGCTCATTAAGAAAGGATTTTTCGAAATTTTAATTAGAATTTAAATTATTTAAAAATTACCTTAAATTTTAACGTTTTTCCGAATAACTTCGGATCACAGTATCGTAAAATAAAACATTTTTGCATCATCTTAAAGATAAAAAAATTAGCTTTTCAATGACACCAATCTTATTTCCATGCGACATTTTATTCAATTTTAATTAATCTTACAAAATGTTTTAAAGCATGAATTGTAACAATGTTTTTATTGTTGAATATAAAATTCAAACCATCTCATTATTTCAGCAAATCTTTTATTCACGCGCTTTTGCAGTTGTTACGGTTGTGACAGCATAAATTTTTTCTTGGGAAATTAACTCCAAAGCAGAATTTTCACTTTAGTAATAATTGCATTTCTGAAATATTTTATCGCACTTACTTCAAAGTAATATTTTTATAAAGCTTGGCAACAGCTATTTGATTTTAGGTTTGTTTGTTTTTATTGTGTGTGAGGCACACTGAAATGATTCTCTTCCTTTCTTCAAGCATTTGATCTCATGCTTTCATGCCATTTTAAAATTATGAGGCATGAAAACGCTTTCAAATTTTTGTATATCGCATTATAAGTGATTTTTTATTAAAATTTTTGTTAGGCTTGCCACCAAACTTGAATTTCCTCAAGTGATAACTCATCAAATTTGATATCAGAAACTAGAAATTACAGCCTGAAACTAGGAATTACAAAAATGCAATAGTGTTCGGGAAAACCAACTTAATTTTTAAATTTTATTGTCTACTTGCTATACTCCCGTGTCTTGTAGATGTCTATAAATTTTTTGCCGCCTCACTTTTTGTACCCACTGGTTCACTCGGGCCTCCAGCATGTTCGGCTTTCGCGACCCTATTCAGCGTTAATCATTCTACCGATGAGTGATAAATGAATTGAGCGAAAGTTATTTGAAACTTAGTTTGTAAGTGTCGTTAGCTGCGATGCATCATACAGAATTGTATCGCTGGCATTTTAAATTTACGTCTTTAAATATTTTACTATCTGTCAAATACAATAAAATATTCAGTTTTTTGTTCATCTTTGCTGGGTTATTGAGGCTGAAACTGCGACGGGTAATGCTATAATTAATATAAAATACAACAATAAGAACTAATTTAATCGGGCGAACCAGCTGGTCGCCGAAGGCGGCTAGTGTTATATATTAGATTACTTTTATTTTTTATAAGTTAGTTGAAAATGTTTTACACAAGTGGATTGAAAAAAACCTTAAGCCCCAGAAGGACACAGTTTGAAATACGTTTAAAATCTTCTCTTGGAATTTTCACTGCCATGCTTTTAACAATTCAGGATTTTTAAACCTGAGAAACCTTTTCTTAGAACAATAGCTTTTCTCTTTTGCATTATAATAACCAAAGGATGACTGATAACGAATTTTTTTACTGAAAAAGTTTAAATATTAAAGTTAAGCAAAAATGTCAATGACTAGCACATGCTCAATGTATCATCGAGTGCAACATTTACTTAAATTTGCTTGTTTTGTCTTTAAACAACATGCATGGAATGTACGGAAACTAAATCCACTGTATATATTTTTGTAGTGATTATAGTAGATTTTTATGGTTTAATTTATTTTTAGCATCGTAATTTTATTAAATATAAATTTGTTCAACACAAAGACAAAGTTTTATAATTCCTGGGCCTGCATGAAAAGTTAAGATTCACTGAATTATTCGTTTCTAGCACTTAGATTTCGCTGCGTAGTTGCCTTTAATAACTTATAAGGGCGGGAAAACGTCAGAGAAAAGGTAACAAAACAAAACCTAAAATAAGAGTAAATTAATATCTCCCCCTCCCCCCGCACACACACAACAAACCACTGCTGACCGGCAATCAACTTAGTCCCGAACTCGTGCTGGTCCCAACTCCAGAGTCAAACTTCGACCCGGATGTTTTGCCACCGAAACAAAAACCAGAACCTCATCATTTCGCCATTTGGCATCAATTGGCGGATTTTTCAAACTCCAGGATCTCGCCATTGCTTACTTCTGGATTCTCGAGCAGAAGTTTTCGGTATTCTCTGCAGAGAAGATTGTGTTGCGCCACTTTTTTTGGAATATCTATCCGCGTGTCTTTTGCATTTTCGGCTATTTCCATATGCTGTCGGGGGAGGCGAGCGTTTCCGAGGACAGGGGGACATGATGCCCCAAACGATGCTGTGTCTCGCAGCTTCCATTCTTTTCACGCTTTGCTCAACAGGTAAGGAGAGGTCATTGATACTTTTTATTCTTTCGGCGAAGAGCATTCCTTCCAATTCCGGAACTAATTGAAGATGCAGCAGCTTTCTTTTTTCAGATAGAGTTTGTTTACATTTAAGTCTTGGATTTAATTTTTTTCTTAAAGCAAGATATCTATTCATTCATCAGAGCAAACGATTATGAAAAAAAAGAAGTGTTTTGATAATAATTTCTGTGCATTTAATTACGTTATTATTAATCAAATTATCCGCTCTTTAAAAAAATTATCGTTTGCGTTCTAAAGTTTATTTATTTCTCTTTAAAATTACTGAAATTTTATAGTTTCATATTTTCTGGATATTGTGAAAAATCAAATATTATGAAAAAATCAGCGTTTGCTTGAAAATATTTACATGACTGCGAATAAAACGATATGTTATAATAAATAAATTTGATATTCTATGATAAATAAACTTATTTTGTCGATGAATCGAGTTTAAGCTACCGCATTATCTTTCATGTTTGCGAATTAATTTTCCGAAATTTCTTAAATTTTGAAAAATTACTTTATTTAATGAAGTGTATCCTCAATAATTCGAAGAATGATGATCTGTGGTTTTGGAATTTAGATGAAAACTTAAAATACAATAAAGGAAGTTGGGCTTCAATATTTCAGTTGCAAAGGTCATTGATTAATTGTTACCTTTAAAACGTGATCAAATAACCATTTTTTAGGAAGAAAATTAGGTCAAATATTACTTGCAGCAAATGTGAAACAAGTAAGTAGTATTTAAAAATTCTTTTATGAAGAAAAATGTTTTATTATTAAATATAGAAACGCTGTTTAAACAGAAAAAAGGCTCTTAAACACAATTAATATGAATTTTAGAAGAAAAAAAAACCCTCAGTGATAAAGACTTTTGCATGTCTTAAAAATTTTCGCAATAAAAAAGGCACCAAGCCTAAAGTTAAAAGTAGCAAGATTATTATCGACAGTAAAATCATTGTTGTCAACACTATAGTAAGCAAAATGGTTGTCGTTAAAATCGTAGAATATATATTTATATAGTTGTATATAGGAATTTGAGGTAAACTTGTAATTAACTTATTATGAATGTCCTTATGTATGTAAATTAATGTAGTAAAAAAAAAAAAAACAGATTCATTCTGTTAAATAAATATGCCGCACTATTAAATAAGAATTAAATAATAACTGGGCAGCATCTAAATAATTTCATTTTCAATCATCAAATGAAAAAAAAAATTAAAGTTTAAAATTTGCGTTAAGAAAATGATATTCATAATAATGAGCTAATCACTGAATTGTTGCTAGGATTTCTTCCATTTTCGCGTTGTCGACACGTAGCATGAAACTTGCCCGCATTACTGTGAAATAATACATTCCATACCAAATTTGGTCTTTAAATTGTCTTTTGTGGAACAAATTTACGGAAAATAAATTTAACCTTTTGCAAATAGAATTTTTAAAAGTCGTTTATTTTTTTAATGGCTATTCTTATATCCAATGATAATGATAAAAATGTGGCTGTAAAAATTTGAAAAAAAGAAAAAATTTAAAATTTCAAGGTTTGTAATGTTTGTTCTTAACGTGACCCAACAGCTAACTTCTAAACCGTTAGAGATAGGTATATCCTTCCAGTTGGAAAAATGCTTTAAATGGCTTAAAGAATTATATTTTATATAGTACGAATATATAAATGTAATGGTGAAAAAAATCACTAAATCTAAATTTTTATACAGTTTCCCTGGTTCTATTAATCATATTTAGTAAATCATTCTTTACACACTAACATCATAACCCCCCATTCTTCTGCGACTAAAACTGTCCGAGTTATGAAGCTTTGAATTTCATAGTTTTAAACCAATCAGCGACCGTGTCAAGAAAGCGCTGCACGTTGACCCCCCTCTAGGTGGCCATTGAAATAATCTAAAGTCGTTTAAAATAGTGATATTCATTTTGCATTAACATTGCCATGGTAGTGTAGACATTTTATATTTTCTGTGCAGTACTTTTTTTTTTTTGAATTTAAAACCCACACCGGTCTAGCCTACCCGAAAGGGTGTAAGGCCTTTAACAGATCCGTGGGGAAATTCTGTGCAGTAATGATCCAAGTCCATAGTTTATTTTGTATCCACCAGGCAGGAAGAACAATTAGAAGTCAAGTCCACTCTTATTTTAAATGTAGCTCACCAATTTGAGGTCTGTTTTCTCAGAATGACTCTCGTGGATTTGGGTTACTCTAACTGTGAACTCTCTATTGCTAATATAATAGTCCAGATCTCTCGGTAACGCTCTGACGTCACCAACAATAAAACTCGCGCCATAGCACTGCGAGACGTTAAACAGCATTATTTCATTGTTAGAGAACCTAAATGTCAGTAATCCAATTCCTACTATTAGTTCACACTCTCCCTATATATATTTATTTATATATCTTGTTCAAATTTTGCAATCGATTTTAAACTAACTTCCCGATGAGCTGGAGACTTGACACTTTAAACATAGCTCAGAACTAGATGACAATGCAATGTTAAATCGCTTTCTTGTGTGTCTGTTTGTCTGTCATTTCATATATTGCATGACGCATGCGCAGTACGTTTTTCATTATATCTCGAAAACTATTAACATTACAGACTTGGTTCTTGGATATATGGTTGGCCCATGGGATCATCGAAGCACCCCCATATTTTAGCCATATCTTTGCGCATGCTCAGTACGTTTTTCATTATATCTCGAAAACTATTAACATTACGGACTTGGTTCTTGGGTGTATGGATGGCCCATGGGATCATCGAAGCACCTCCATATTTCAGCCGTATCTTTGAGCATGCGCAATACATTTTTCATTATATCTCGAATCACCTAAGTAGGAATTGACTTAATTTTTTTTATATTACTTGTTTTAAATTTAAAAGAGTAATTGTCGTTCTAATTTCAAATTTAATAGCTCTAAAATAGTGAAACAAAATTTTCTATCCATTGATATAAAATTTATCTCGCCATGATCAATAGTTCCCGAGAAATTTTAAATTATATTAATCATATATTTCAAATTAATTTCCGTTTTTTAATAGAAAGTAATAAATTACGTAAGTGGTATATCATGCGCGTGATATACTTTGGACAACGAAAAATACTTCACACGGAATGTTGTTTACCAAGAGGTTTTTTGAATAAATACATATGTAAATAAAAAAAGATTTCCAGTCAGAAAACATATGTTTATTTTAATTGTTTTCAATCAATGTGTAAACATTTCTCTCGCATATATATCTATTTAAACATGTCAAATTTGGCGGGATATCTCTCGAATGAAGAGGCAATTAGCACACGTCTTACCATGACGGGTAATTTTCTAGTATATAATTAAATATCAATACTATCCTAAAACTTTAAACTAAATTTTGGTAATTCTTTTTCTTAGTTTTTAACACATGTTAAGTATTTTTTTTCTTAGTTCAAACAAATATTTTTCTTAGTTTAAATATTCTTTAAAGTTTTTTAATTAGTAGTAGAGCTCTAAAATTTTCAAAAATATCGGAAGTTTCTCCCCTCAACTTTCTCTTACGTCTCCACATAAGGACGCCACTTCTAACGTGTAGTTAGTGCAAAATAATTGTACCTCTGTATTATTCTATAAAACTTTCTTGAATGGTATCAATAAACTCCTCTAAAGTTGACCAAAATATATTTTAACCCAATGAGTTGTTACTATTGTTTTTTTTTATTTTGAAATTTATTGCTCAGAGAAGTTCTTAAATTCAGTAATTTTAAGAATTTGTGCCGTTGCAGAGTTTGATGAAGTCAGTTTTCAATTGGAGATAAAACTGAAGGTGTTGAGCAATTTTTAATAATCTTTTGTTCATTAAATTTTATCGATTACTTTTCAATAGAATGTTGTGGCCGGGTGGTAAGGTTTCTTCTTCGGGAATATCTTCGATTTAAATTTCGAAAGTTTTAAGAAAGCAATTTTTTCATGTTTGGGATATTGTGCAAGGAATGTGATTGTTTATATATATATATAATTAGTGCATGAAATGTAATCACTGCTTCTTTTTATTACTTTCCTTCGTATCCCACTAAAGTTCATATACGTTTATTACTTTAAAACTTATTTATATTTCACTGACAGAAAGATAGCTTGTTGTCTGAAAAAACATTAACTTAGAAAACCAGCGGGAGTGTTCTCCCCTAAACTTTCTCGTATACTTCCCCAAAAAGGTGAACGTTTCCCCTTCCCCCACGTGGCTAAAAAAATTCGAACCTACTGTTACTAAGAGTCCAATGACTATCAGAAGGTTTTTCATTATAGTGATTGAAAAATATCTAGGTAAAGAATCAAATTCAAAGAGATGAGTACCGATTTTCCGCTCTTACCGGCTCAAGGACAAACTGACGTAATTCGCTCCATAGCTTTCGCATGCACAGAAGATTGGTTCCAGTACGCATGCGCGTGGAAATACGGATTCTTTTCAAAAGTAAATTATACAGACCGACAGACAGTCAACCCTCTGACGGATTTGGTCCAAAATTTTATACGGACCTACATTCATGATGATAAAACTGTGTACCAAATTTTATCCATATAGCTGCTATTCAAGTTTTTGAGTTATAGTGTTCGCATGACCGCGGACAGACAGACAGGCAGACTCCCGTTGACGCAGTTTGTCCAAAATTTGATAGAAGCCTACAAATTATGTGTAAAGATCAGATACCAAATTTCATTCCCGTAGCTCTAATAGTTTTCGAGTAATCGTGTTCACAGACAGACACACAGATATAATTCCAAAATTGTGTTTTTCGGACTCAGGGAGGTCTGAAACGTGGAGATTCGTCAAAATCTCGAGTTCGAATTTTTTGACGATTACAATACTTTCTCTTTGTATACTTTGTATACGAGAAAGTAAAAAATAACGACTTCATCATTGAATTTAAAAGAATAAAATTCACATTAACTATTTAACGTATGTGTATTCAATAGTATATTTACTGATTTTAACTTGACTCTGACTTGAATATTTAATAAAATTAATAAAGTTCCAATGGCATTTCCAAATTTATGAAACGGTTTGTGATTTTCCATTTATTCCTTTCGATAAGTTCAAGAATTGTAATTTGAACACAAATATTTAATCTTGAAAGAGAATTCATGAGATGTTACGCTGCTTTGTGCTGATCAATCTCTTGGAAAGAATTTAGGATTATTTAGCAGAAAAGAACTGTTACCTTCTAATCGGATAACTCTTTTAAGCAAAGCTTTTTTTCTTTTTGCCTTGTTATGGATGAATACATTTGCCCACAATTTTTTCTTTTATTTAACTCTTTCAGTCCCAAGCATAGAATTATTCATTCTAAAATTATGAAATTCGAGAAATGTGCTCACTTTAGGCCTAAAATGAAAGTCCAAAGAAGAAAATTAAGAAAGAAAAAAACAACAACAAAAAAAAACTAACCCCAAGTTTTTTTAAAAATAATTTTTATAAAAAACAGCTAAAATAAAATATTTTAACATATTTAAAAATAATAAGAATGAAATTGTACCTGTAATTTGATTTAAATTATGTTAAAATTAATTTTTATTTTAACTTTTTTTTGAATGAAATGAAGTTCAAAAAGACAATTTTTGAACAGATAAAATCGATAGTGCAGCCATTTATTGATAAGAATAAAAAATATATTTGAAAAGAGAAAAACGCGAAGAATTTAATGACGTCCGTTTGGTATCAGAGGCAAGTTGAGATGCCGAACAAAAAAGTAATGAAAACGATGATTCCAAATGGCATCACTGGAACTGAAAATGTTTAATGATTTTAGTAGTTTTCAAGATAAATATATTACGTTCTAAACAACGCAGAAGTTTGGAAAATAGAATAAAAAGCATCAAATTATTTAAAGGAAGGGCAATGCGGGACGTTTGATGTATGCAAAGAGCAGCAATGCATTTAAAAAGCTACGTGATATGAAAATATAGGCGTAAAAATCCGATTCATTTATATTTGGACATTTTTATTCAGCTCAAACACGGAAAACATGAATCGAGGAATGAATGAATGTGAATTCCCGGGCACAAGCCTTAATTAGAATGTTTTGTTCTGATCTGTCGGGGAAGTAAAACCATTGGCTGCGATTGGGTGGAAAAAGTGGAAGGGGGGAGGCAAGAAAATTGTAGACTTCTAAAAGTACCTGGGAATATAGGGGGTTGACAACAAAATTTAAAAATTTAGTTTCAAAATTAGCTTGCTTCCCCGGACACTAGTGTTCCTTAAACATCGATAGACTATCGATATTATCAAAGCCAAGTCTATAGTATCGACTGAAACAATCGATAGTATCGACTTTCTCAAATCTATCGATAGTATCGATAGTTTTCACCCGGGCAATACTCAGTAATTTCAGTCGATAGTTTTAAAACTATCGACTGGAACTACCGATAGTTTCAAAATTATCGACTGAAACAATAGAATGGAACTATCGATAGTATCGATAGTTTCTAAACTATCGACTGAAACAATCCACTGAAACTATCGATAGTTTCTAAACTATCGACTGAAACAATCCACTGGAACTATTGATAGTTTCTAAACTATCGACTGAAACAATAGAATGGAACTATCGATAGTTTCTAAACTATCGACTGAAACAATCCACTGGAACTATTGATAGTTTCTAAACTATCGAATGGAAGAACACCTACCGATAGTATCGCCGGGGAGAAAACTATCGATAGCATCAATAGTTTTGAAACTATCGATAGGCCAGACGATAGTTTTGGAACACTATCGACTGCACTATCGATGCTTATGGAACACTACCTGACACTGTTGATTTTTAATAATTCCTAGTTTTAGGCAGGTAAAATGAAATAAAAATTTAATGTTTCCCTCAAAAAGGGGGGGGGGGCGACCGCCCTCCTCTTTGACCCTCCGCCACTTCGTAAAGACCTGCTGATTTTTTATGTTACGGGAACGAACTTCGTAATGTTTTGTCTTGTCCAGATGATGAAGACGACACCTGATCCGGCTAGCATTTTGCTCTTCGAATTTCCATACTCTGTCAACGGGATGGTGTTTGACCCCTGATGGCAGATTTACGAGCACCTAACTTGTCTACTTGACGGGTTCTCGTGGAAGTGCACGCTGAAACCGTAATCCTCTTATCTTAAAGCCTTTCCTGCCACTTTCCTACTGTCCTATGGCCACTAGAAAAACTCCAGACACCAGACATGCTGGTGGCTGTCTTTATGGAAACGGCATATTCCACTGCATTTTTGGGTGAACGAAAGGGCTTTATTTCATTTGGCGCAGACAGAACCGCCGGGAGTCTCATTTCGCTTTGTACTGCGGTCGGAAACGAAATCCTCTCCTAACGAAGTTCGCTTGGTTTGCCAAATGTTGCGGTTGATTTTATACCCGTTTCCCTCCTTTCTTCAACTCGCCTACTTGAGGTAACCCTGCTCAGGGTTTTTCTCGTGGTGGTAGGACAGTTAATGGACTTGCTTTTGGAACTCAAAATAGAGCGGCCATAGATCGATATGATTACCAGTGGCAGAAACGCGAGGGGGGGGGGGGGGGTTAGTTTAGTTATATTAACGTCCCGTTCTGAAACAACACGAGGGCTATTTGGGGAAGGACCTCGTAATTTTGAACTGTTGTCACATGACGAGGACGACACCTGAGATGGCACCCCCTCTCCAAACTTCCGCACCACACCAACTCCCGTCCATGCCTGTAGATTCTAAACCCTATGGGTGAGTCGGTGGAAGTGGGTTGTAGGCACCACACCAACAGGAAGACGTTTGACCCCCCACGTATGATTTAACGTGCAACAAGCCCAATATACGACGGATCTTCAGTGGAATCGGGTTTAGAACTTGGAACCCTCCGACTCAGGGGCAGACTTACCACTAGGCCACCTCGGCCCTCAGAAATTGGGGGAAACCAACTGGAATAGTCTCCTTTATACTTTTTCGTATACTCCCTAATAAAGGTGCCGTCCCACCGTATGAAAAGTGCGGACTTTGAGCAGTGTCAGGACCGCCACGAGTGCTCAGATTTTTGTTGCCCTCTATGCTAAGCAAGGCGAAAGGGTGACAGTATAAGCGGGAGTGTCTTCTTCGTCCCCTTCCTACCTTCCCATATCATAAAAAAATGCAACTCGTTTTGTGCTTTCGTAGTAGAATTTTTAAAAAAATGAGTATGCATTTTGGAAGCCTTATTTTCGACTGATTAAAACCAAAATTTGATTCACATCTACATTATGGTTAGAAGACCACATACCATATTTAATTTATCTTAATCATTGCGTTTTAGAGTTATCGCGTTCACAGGCACGCGAATACACAGACGAACAGACGGACAGCTCTTTGACAGATTCGATCTACAATTTTGATGACTTTCTCTTTGTATACTTTGTATAAGCGAAAATAGGAAAGTCACCCTAATCCACCCTATTCCGAATTTTATGTTATTTATTGTGAGAAAATGCTAAAAGATTTTAAACTTAAAAGCTTAAATTCAAAAATTATTATAGTTTTGGATTCCCATTGTGCAACTTTTAGAATTAATAATTACAGAAGGCCCTAAAAGAGGTATTAAACCAGCGGGAGTGGTCTCCCCTAAACTTTCTTTTCCCCAAAAAGGTATTTTATCCCATAAAGGTATTTTTCCCCATAAAGGTTTTTTTTATCCCCCGCGTGGATAAAAAAATTCGAACCTATTGTAACCCAGGATCCAATGACTATCAGAAGGTTTTTCATCGTAAAATATTTACGTAAAGAATCATATTCAAAGAGATGTGTAGCGATTAAATGCGTACCGATTCCACTCTTGCCGGCTCAAGCACAGAGAAGGAGACCATACCACTCTTTCTCTGTGGGCTCAAGAACAAAGTGATGTAATCCTTCTGCGTGAACAAGGATTGCTACCAGTACTCATGCGCATGGAGATAAAGAATTCGTTTCAAAAGTAAATAAGTATGCGATTATACAGACCGACAGACAATCAACCCGTTGAGGGATTTGGCCCAAAATTTTATACGGACCTACATTCATGACGATAAAACTGTGTACCAAATTTTATGCATCTAGCTATTCAAGTTTTAGAATTATAGTGTTCACATAACTGTGGACAGACAGGCAGACTTCCCGTTGACGGATTTTGTCCAAAATTTGATAGAAACTTACAAATTATGTGTAAAGATCACATACCAAATTTCATCCCCGTAGCGCTAATAGTTTTCGAGTTATCGTGTTCACAGACAGACATGATTCCAAAATTGTGTTTTTCGGACTCAGGGAGGTCTAAAACGTGGAGATTCGTCAAAATCTCGAGTTCGAATTTTTTGACGATTACAATACTTTCTCTTTGTATACGAGAAAGTAAAAAAATGCATTTTTTTTCTCTGTTTGGAATGATCCAGAGACGGTTGAAGAAGTTGTTTGCTTGGCCATTCATTATATTCTTTCTGTGTGTATTTTATTTAGTTACTCAGTTACAGTGAGTCATTTGTTCTTTCCTGCTATGTGAATATTCAAATAAACATATGATATGATCTTAATTATACATTTTCTTTGGAAATCGTAGATTTTTTTCTGTTTGTTTTTTTAAACAGAATTTTAAAAAAAAATGTTTATGGCAGCTTTTGGAAATAGGTTTCATCCAGGTATATTGCGAGGACATACGTACTGAGATACTTCAAGATCAGCGTACATATTTAATTTTTAAATATATAAATATTTCAGATTCTCCATTTACTTTTTAATTTCAAAATGTTTTTCGTTGTTGAATTTTTAAGAAAACTGGCCTTGTAAAAACTTGAAACTTTTATGCTGCTGGGTATTATATTTTTCTATAATTTCTGTGTAGGGTCAAAGAATGTTAAGATATCAGCTTAAGTTATAAAAATAATTTCTTTTGTAATAAGGGAAATTTATTCAGAAACAAACAACATGTAGAACGTGAACAAATAAGCACACACAAAGCTTGCATTTCAGAAAAATCAATATGACCGACCGGGGCATCAGAATAAGTTACTGACTCACTAGAAACAGATCTAAAAAATCCATTGCAGCATCAAAAGGAACAGTCTTTGAAGTTTCTGCTACTGACTAGAAATTATAGCAGCTATCTGTATTTTGATCCATCACTGCATAAAATTGGCTTCTATAAATCGTCACATTCGTAGATTTCTGTTAAGGAATTCCTTGAACTTGGTGACACAAGTTATATGGAAATGCCTGTTATTTTTAAGTCATGGTTTAGTACAGAAATGTACAACAAACATGCTTTTGATTTCATTTTTGCTCGCTTTTAGAGAACGTGGAAGAACTTAATTCGTTTAGTTTTAATTATGGGACGGATGAATATTTCCTAGCGAGAAATTTATTTTATGGTTAAATAATTGTACTTGTGTACAACACTGAATCAAGCACAACATTCACACAAAAGTATCGAAGAAAGTATTAAGCCACATCGTACAGTGGCGGTTTTTCGCACAGGTTAATAGAGGCTCTCGCCTCGTTCCTCAAGACCCTGCGAGGCCTCAAAGTTTATTCGACACACTTCGCAGTGGCGCAGCCGACGGCGAATTTACGACATTAGGTAGAGGGAGGTGACTCAAAACAATTTTGGGCCTGGAGCCTCATATTGTGAAAATCCGCCACTGGCATTATACAGCTTGGCGATCTGAAATTGGACAATTCGAGCACTATTTGCACCGAAAACAGGGGCGAATCCGGGGGGGTGCTATGGGGCTACAGCCTCCCCCAGAACTAAACCAGAATACTTGATTTTATTTATTTCATTGTATTTTTTATTAAATTATCGAAAGTATTGTAGTGTTCTTTACGATTCTTATTGTCAGGTGAGTAAAGTCTGTAAGGTTGAAGTGTTTTAGTTTACATAGGCCTTGAGGTTTGACATTCAAAATTTTGACGATACAAAATTTTTTATGACCTTAGCCCAAATCCCGGATTCACCATTGACCGAAGATCATTCATAAGCGCGGAGATGTTGAATTTTAAAACTGTGGATGCTACGGTGTCCCTATGTTAATTATAGATTATATCCAGAACCAGAAGCCAGTCCGTGTGTTGTCCATGTCATCTGGCTGCAATTCAAAATTACGAGATCCATCCCCAGATGTTTTTCAGTTTCACCAAAAATAGATATTATTATAACATCATTTTGGAGTTACTTTGATGCAATTTTAGAACAATTATATTTCACTCAACTTTTGGAACGTTACTGAAATCTTTAGTGCAAATACATACTTATTACTTCCAGAAATTTCTCGTGTTAAACTGCCGTATAATATAACGTGGCCATTTATTTCCCCCCTCAAAACGGGGCATCTACTAATTTTTAGGTAATAATATGCGTATTCAAGAAAACACATAGTTCTTTTCAGTTTGTATTTGTTAATGAAAAGAACAGGATTGAATATGTGAAAGTAAATAATTTTTGTGGCGTTGTATTTTTCTGAAAAACAAATTTTTGCTTAAATATATTTAGTGTTGATTTCAAATAAGAATGAAACCCATGGTAGGATTTCTTAAAATTTGCTTTGGTAATTAACATTGCTTTCAGAATTGTGACATGTAACTGTGTCAGTGGCGAATCCGGGGGAGGGGCTATCGGGCTACAGCCCCCCCCCCCCCCCAGAGCCAAGCCAGAATTCTTGATTTTATTTAACATCATTACAAGTGTTTTTCCTTAATTTCCCTCTTTTTAAAAAATAATAAAAACGCTTCAACATTACTTTCTGGCTTGACAGGCTCGAAAATTTTCCTACATTTGTAGTCATTCCACTTGTACTTGTAGCTTTGACGCTGTCGAAGACATTTTTTGGCTAGTTATTTCATTGTAATTTTTATTAAATTATCGAAAGTATTGTATTGTTTTTTAAGATTCTTATTGTCAGGTGAGTCAAATGTGTAAAGTTAAAGAGTTTTGGTTCACTTTAGCCTTGAGGCCTGGATATCCACCAACGACACAAAATTTTGTCTCAGCCACCCCCCTGCCCCCCCCTGGTGACCCGGAACTTCAGACTGCCACTGAACTGTGTTATTTCGCTCGTTCACAATTTATTCATAAGAGAAAAGACCCTTTCTCCGAATGCATTAGTGCCGGAAAGGCATAGAATATATTCAATAACTATTCAAAAGTTCGTATGATTCAAATTATTGATGCGAAAGTATTTGTACAATTCCACTCAATGGCTTTTGGTTGAAACATTCCCAATGTTTCATTCTGTAATTTTTAACTGAGTAATGTAGTTAGAAATAAGTGCGAGCTAGTAGGCTACTGAACGAGTTGTTATATGCGTGAGACATATTGGGCATTCCCCGTCATCGCCACGCTGCTAGGCACTATCGTCGGATTTTTTTACCCTTTTTTACTTTCTCGTATACGAAGTATACAAAGAGAAAGTATTGTAATCGTCAAAAAATTCGAACTCGAGATTTTGACGAATCTCCACGTTTTAGACCTCCCTGAGTCCGAAAAACACAATTTTGGAATTATGTCTGTCTGTCTGGGAACACGATAACTCGAAAACTATTAGAGATACAGGGATGAAATCTGGTATTTGGTCCTTAAACATAATTTGTAGGTTTCTATTAAATTTTGGACAAAATCCGTCTACGGGAAGTCTGTCTTTCTGTCTGTCCGCGTTCATGCGAACACTATAACTCAAAAACTTGAATAGCTAGGTGGATAACATTTGGTGCACAGTTTTATCATCATGAATGTAGGTCCGTGTCAAAGTTTGGACGAAATCCGTAGAAGGGTTGACTGTCTGTTGGACTGTATAATCGCATAATTGTAAAAATGATATCTCCGAAACCCTTTGGCTTAGATAAATAAAAATTGGTATGATGGTAGCTAACATTAATTATAGATCTGTGCCCAAATTTCGTTTCAATCAAGAAAAATGCGTTTAAATTGCATAATTAATTTTTTAATACGATTCTCCTCTCCATACGCATGCCTACTTATAGCAATCTCTGTGCACGCGGAAGGATTACGTCCCTTTCTCCTTGTTTTACTTGCGTACTAGAAGCAATATCTGCGCATGCGCAAGCTATTTAGCGATAACGAACGAGGTCATTTTCTCCTGTTTTCTCCTCCGCACACGGAGCTTGCATTGCTAGAGTTGGATTGAAAATAAATAGTGCTAAGTTTTAATACATACGCACCTCTTTGAATATGATTCTTCACCTAAATATTTTACTATCACTATAATCTACAATGATAAACCTTCTGATAGTCATTGCATTCTGGGTTACAGTAGGTTAGAATTTTTTATCCACGCAGGGGGAAGGGAAATGACAAATGTTTGAGAAGTATACGAGAAAGTTTTGGGGAGGCCACTACCGCTGGTTTAAATTGTTACCGTGATTACGAGTCACTCTCTGAAAATTACTTTCGGCGTCCCGAAGCTGTGCTTGGGGACAACGGGTCAGGGAACCTGAAAACAAGACGCTCACATTACATATACAGGGTGTCCACACTTATCGTGATCCAATAGCTAATTTCTAAACCGTTAGAAATAGAAATATAGTTTCAATTAAAAAAATGCTTTAAATGAAGGAAAAAATTATAATTTATGTTTTATGAGTCAATAAATATATTTCTGAAAAAGTTACGAATTTTAACTTCTTGTACGGTCATCCTGTCCTATCAATCATATTAAGTAAAATATTTTTGACACTCGAATATTTTAAACAAAAAAAGTCCTACTCTTCTGCGATTAAAACTGACGGAGTTATGAAACTTTGAATATCGCTGACTTGGACCACTTTACACCATTTCAATAATCGTCTTGAAGACGATCCACCAGTCAATGTGCAGCACTTGCGCGACGAGGTTGCTGATTGGTTAAAAATCATGAAATTCAAAGCTCCATAACTCGCTCAGTTTTAGTAACAGAAGAGTGGTACTTTTTTTGTTTAAAATGCTGGAGTCTCAGAAATATTTTACTGAATATGATTGATATGACCGGGGGACCGTATAAAAAGTTAGAATTCGTAACTTTTTCAGAAATATATTTATTGAGTCAAAAAACATAAAATATAATTCTTCCTTTATTTAAAGCATTTTTCCAATTGGAACTTTATGTCTATCTCTAACGGTTTAGAAATTAGCTATTGGACCACGATATGTGCGGACACCCTGTATATAATTTAGTTTATATGAAAATTATGAAAAGTCTCAGTGCATATTCATTATCAACGGAAAACCATTCGTCGGAATGCTTGATTCAATGGCTTTTGTTTCAATGGCTTACTGGCATGGGTCTAGTGATCCTCGTATTTATTCAAAACGGACGTAAAGTTAACGATCAAAATCGTTATTAAGTAATGTTAATCACATCTACGTTGAATTTGACACAAAAGTTGAATTTTTACTGAAATTTTAAATTGTAAACGCCTTCTAGTATCCATAGGTCGCTGGTAATTTAAGTACCGATAGTAAATATTTTGTATATTTTAAATATGTTATGTAAGTGAATAAATAAAATATTAAAAAAAGAGGAATAAAAAGGTGGAAGGGTAAAAAATAATAGTAGACAACGACAAGAAGTAAAAATCTGGTGAATGACTATATCAGAGGCCAGACATTCATGCAGATTCAAGAGTGGAATAGGTTTTCTGTAGAGGAAAAAGACTTTAAGGTCTGAATTTAATATCCTTTTTTGGCCTGAACCTAAACCGGAATGTGTTGGAAAGAAAAACATTTATCCACAAAGAAGAAATTAAAGACAATCTCCAGAATCTTTAGATATTCAGTTGTGTTAAGTGAAAGCATTAAACATACCTGTAAATAGCTTTGAATCCATCATTTCATTCTGCTATGTTTAATAGCAACGCCAATAAATTGCTATGTGGATTTTTGACTCAAGAGATTCCTGTCTTTCCCAGGTGCCGCCTTCCTTGAAAATAACACTCCTCCCGTGTTTGATATGAAAAGAGAATGGATTATACCCGAAGATGAACCTGTTGGTAAGTTATTACAGTAATTTAGGCTAATTTCCTTTAAAACTGCTGAATATTTTTGTTGAAATATGTATAATTCTATAAGACACAGGTTGGCAAAGCTCATATCTTGAGTTGATTAAGAAATTTGTAACTGAGGCTAGATGGTTTCTTTGATTTTCAGAATTTTCAAAATTTGTCGTTTTTGACCAGACGGGAAAAGGCCACTGAACCAGAACAGGCCTTACAAGTTGCGGGGCCCAAATGGAAACATTTTGAATAACCACGATCCGGGCCATCGGGGTTTTTCCCATGATGCCTCTCTCTTTTTTCTTCTGTGCACTTGTCTTGTGTTGTTGTTCTCTGTCTTGCATCTTGTACCTTTTAATGTACTGTGTCGTGGAACTCAGCCATTTAATAAAAATGGTTCCTGAAATTGAATTAATTCTTCAACAGCGGCATTCCATATAAACATGAGTCTCGTCCCTCTACAATTATAAATAAATAAACAATATGAAATTTTAATAAATACAATAATATGTATTGGTAAAATTTTAATAAGTTTAAAATAATAATTTTAGTAACTTCACTTGCTTTTAAAAAGTTCAAGAAATGATAATTTTTTTTGTTTTCATGATTTGATGCTTTGTAGAGTAATTAAGTTCTCTAGGGAATTAAAAGCCTTATAAAGTTATTTGTTAATGATCACTAAGGAACACAAAGTACTGGCGAATTTAACTAACGAAAACAATCCAGAAACCCCTAGGAAAAAAATTACAATTTTTGACTTCTGAAACAGTCAGCTGGCTCCAAGAAAAAATTGGTTTGTAAGCGCATTTAAAAGAATGAAAAATTTTCTGAGGATAATGTTTTGAAATCAAAATGATACTCGACTTTAATATGAATAAATTTGAGTACATTCTTTGTTGCACCCTTGCGCGGGGCCCTATTTGGAGCAATTGGTCCAATAGGCTAAAGGCCGGTCCTGCACTGAACATTAGAATTGTCGTTATCCTGACAACAATTGCTGCAATAAAATGACACTCTGAATAAAAATACTGAAGAATTTTTGTCTACTTGCTTTTCGCCATCTTTGCAGCACTTTGAGAGGCAATAAAAAGAAGAAAAGGTTTGAATATTTTTAACCTAGAGGAGAAAGCTATTTTTCAGCAGAATTCATATAGATGAAATTGGAAATTATTTTCCTAAATCGCATTTCTTGGCGATACGTTTGCGTACTTGATTGCAATTGCTTTAAATTTCAAAGCTTTAAATTGTAAGTAAAAGATACATTTCACTGATTATGAAGTTGTCTAGTTTTTAAAATTTTGTAACACAAAAATAAGAATAAAAAATATGTGTACCATTATGTGTGCTAATAATATATCTATGTATCACAAATTATATGTACAGTCCGTCAAAAAAGTATCGGAACGCTGCCCTTTACTACGAGACTAATTATCGGTTAGTTTAAGTTATATTAACGTCCCGTGTTGAAGCAACACGAGGGCTATTTAGGGACGGACCTCGTAATTTTGAACCGCGGTCAGATGACGAGGACGACACCTGAGCTGGCCACTACGTATGATTTAGCGTGCAGCAGGTCCCATACACGGCGGATCTTCAGTGGAATCGGGTTTCGAACCTGCGTCCCTCCGGTCCCGAGGTCGAGAACTTACCAAAAGGCCACCGCGGCTTCCCGAGACTAATTATCGGACAATAAAGCTATAAATGCCTGCCGCCATAGAAATATGTCCTCTATAAGTGTATGTAAAGTTTTTTTCATGCAAGGGGTCGTCTTCATATTTAGATTTACACAAACTCAATATTTTCAAATGGCAACACCTAATGTTGAATACATATCCAGATTCTCCAGATTAAAATACCTCGAATACATATAAAAGTTAACAATTTTGAGTAAACGGTTGATGAGTTATGAGCAATTGAAATTTGGGATTCCTAATGTTAAATGGCCAGTCCCGTCTTTTCAGACTGTTCTGAACGCTTTTGGTTATTGCTTCATATCTTAAAAACTACTTGACGGAAATGGTTTAAATTTTGAACATTGAGGTTTTAGGTAATGTCCCTTCGATTGGCATCAAAGTTTGTTGTGTTTCTGTTCAAAAAATTTTTAACTTAATTAATTTTTAAATTTTTTACTTTACTCCGATCGAAAGAGCATGACCTAAAACCTCAATGTTCAAAATTTCAATTATTTCCGCCAAGTCGTTTTTTAAGATATACAGCAATAACCAAAAGCGTTCAGAACAGTCTGAACAGACGGGACTGGCCATTTAACATTAGGAATCCCAAATTTCAATTGATCATAACTCATCAACTGCTTACTCAAAATTGTTAACTTTTATATGTATTCGAGCTATTTTAATCTGGAGAATCTGGATATTTATTCAAAATTGAGTGTTGCCATTTGAAAATATTGAGTTTGTGTAAATCTAAATATGAAGACGACCCCTTGCATGAAAAAATTTTATATTCACTTATAGAGGACACATTTCTATGGCGGTAGGCATTTATACCTTTATTGTCCAATAATTAGTCTCGGGAGGCCGTGGTAGCCTAAGGTCTCGACCTCGGGACCGGAGGGTCGCAGGTTCGAAACCCGATTCCACTGAAGATCTGCCGTGTATGGGGTCTGTTGCACGCTAAATCATACTGGCCAAACATCCTCCCGTTGGTGTGGCGCGGAAGTTTGGAGAGGGGTGCCAGCTCAGGTGTCGTCCTCGTCATCTGACCGCGGTTCAAAGTTACGAGGTCCGTCCCTAAATAGCCCTCGTGTTGCTTCAACACGGGACGTTAATATAACCTAACGTAACCTAACCAATAATTAGTCTCGGAATAAAGAGCAGCGTTCGGGTACTTTTTTGGCATACTGTACGAGAAAATAAAATTGTTATCGTAAACAGGCACCGTTTTACATTCATTTAAACCTTTTGTGTAAAAAATAAATTAAATTGTAAAAATTTAAAATAATGCAATGCACCACCATTTGTGGTGCATTGCATTATTTGCATACTTTGAGGATCCCTGTTCTAAACTGCAAGACTGAATTTTTGTCTTTATTTCAAAAGGATTTCATGATGTTGGCGCAACCGAAGAGGGTTGGGGGTCAAACCACAGGTAGAAAAGAGGATATATCACCCTTTGAAGACGAACAATACTGGGCTGGCTAAGCCACAGCGAAATTCTTGTGGCTGACTTTTTTAATATTATTATTTGCCATAAAACGCATCAAGTCATGATGGATATCTTTTAATCATTAGAGAAAATAAAATTTCGTTCAACTTTAAAGACAAAATAGGCAATGAAAGAATTTTGCTATAAATTTTTCTTAACTTTTTTATAAATTGTACTCCTCAAGTGTTTCAAAGCGTGAACCCCGATTAAAAAAAGTTAGTGGCTTAGGCCAAACTGCTTGGTCAGGCAGTAACTAACAATTTTTTACGACATAGAATATTTTCGTGAAGCACAATGAATTATTTTTATTTAAATAATATTATACTCAAAATGAAATATGACGGTGTGGGAAACTCCAGAAGATTGTTTTTGTGATTTCCGCAAATAACTTTGTCGATATTTAAAAATATAATCAAATCTTTTATTTCACATTTTCTAATTTTCAGACTTTTTTAGAACTCGAATTGAGAGATTTTATATACAAAAAGAGATCTTACCTATCTCGAGCAGTTATACTTGTTTGAACTGTCTGGTTAAAGTAATTTATTGTATTAATTCGATATAGTTTTGGGTAAGTCATGAAAGTCAGACTGAGCAGGAATGTAACAATTTATAGTCATATAATTAGAGTACAGAAGAAATAATAACGTCAGAAATTAAGAATTGACATAATTCTAACTGCTATCAGAGGATTCATTAAATTTAATGTACTGATAATTAGTAAATTTTTTTTAATTTCATAAAATTAACACGAGCTTTTCACGTCTCATTTAGGTTTAATGCGATCAAATAGTGACATTTATAAATATTGCTTCGTGGAAATTAATGGATAATACATTACTCACGCAACGTTTTCCCCTGTTTTAGAGGGAAAAAACATACTTAGGGAGAGAGAGAGAGATTTGCATATCTTTTATAATTTTCAAATAATTTTCATTTTAAACGTTTAAGCGCTGACTCATGCTTTGTAATGCGCAATCTTATATTTGGGGAAGCGTGGTCTCCTTACTCCTCACTCAAATATAGTACTCAGTAATCCGGCAGATATCAGACCAGATGACTGCCGGATTACTGGAAGTTCATTAAAAAAACGCATTTTAATAGCAAAACCTATGCACAAAATATTACAAAATTATACTCTATATAACAAAATATAAGTAATTCAAAATATGAGTAGCAGCCTCTTGTTTACGTCGCCATAAAGTCACTGACATCCGCATGTAGCGAACTTTTTCCTTTAACTCTCCCCCTTCTGGAGGGGTCGTATTGGCGAAGTGCCGGATTACAGAGATCAGTGTTGTTAAATTTGCTCGATAAAGGAGACACTTATCAGCAGCCTTTTTACACAATGGCGGTGAAGCTAATGAACACTTTTCTCGAATTTTTCTTTTTAGAACATTATTTCATTCTTGTAATTAAAAAAGTCTTTTTTTTTTTTACAGAACTGATAATAACATTTTTATCAGCACTAGAATGGGGCTGTAGAAAGAGTTCAATTTTCGAATACAAATCATGGTTAAAGAAAAATAATCATATCTGTATTTTCCCCATTTGGAACTAAGAAGAACTAGCCTGAGAGTTCACCCCTCGACTTTCTCGTATACTAACACATTATGCCCCAAGTCGTGCTTTTTAGTACAACGAAGAAAACCGAGTGTGGATTTTGTATGTCTTCCTCTCCACGGATTGGGCCCATAATTTGATACAGATTGATTTTTTATGGCACAAGGGCCAACATTGTCCAAACTCATGATAAGTTTTAAACACAAATTTTAATCCATAAAGCACTAGTGAGTTCTAATAAAAAAACAGGTAAAATGCAATAAAAAACTAAATTCTATGCATAAAAGCGATGTCATGGACAAAGGAGAAAACATTTGTATTGTAAGGTTCACCAAGTATGTCTCCTAAATCAGGATAAGCCTTTCCGAAGTACTTCCGCCGTAAAACGCGGTATTTAGGGCACTCGCGTAAGATATGTCTTACAGAAATAATAGTACTACAGCTTGAGCAACTCGGGGCTGGATCCGCATGAAGTAGATGTTTATGAGTAAAATATATATGGTCCAATCGAAGTCTCGCTAATTTTACACTCGTTCGGCGATTAAGATTATTAGGCTTAAACACGGCAATAGATGGTTGTATGGAGTGTAATTTGTTGTTTAGTTCCACATGTTGTTGCCATTTAATAAGTAGGGTTTGCTTTAGGACTCAGTCTAGATCCTGAAAAGGGACAAAATTCTCTACGTTTGAGCTAGCTGCTTTTGCCGCTGCATCTGCTTCATCGTTACCAGTGATGCCAACGTGTCCTGGAATCCAACAGTCTGGATGTGTTTAAAATTGCCTCAATAGAACCTTGAGAATCTGTATAGATGATCCACTTTTTTCATGGACAAGAACGCATACCAAATTTCATTAGTCTAAGTCGTTGCGGTTTCGAGTTATGGCATTCACATACTCGCAAATATACTGACCGTTAGGCGGTCAACCCTTTAACGGATTGGATGAAAAATTTGATGCAGATCTGAAATTCCAATGATAAATCTATGTGCGTAGTTTCATCCATCTAGCTTTTTGCATTTTTGAGTTATCGCGTTCATATGGACATTGGCGGACTGACCAACAGGCTTCTCACACACGGTTTTTGTCCAAAATTTGATAGAAATCAATAAATTTGGAAAAAAAGGCCACATACTAAATTTCATGTCTGTAGCTCGTTGCGTTTTTTGAGTGATCGTGTTGACAGACAGACATAATTCTGTCTTTTTGGACTCAGGGAGGTCTGAAACATGGAGATTCATCAAAATCTTGAGGTCGAGTTTTTAAATGATTGCAATACTTTCTTTTTGTAAACTTCGTGCGCGAGAAAGTAAAAAAGAATTATTGTTTAGCAACGAATTCGGAAATCCTCCGCGCTTTTGCGCATGCACCGGGCAGAGTTATTTTCATCAAAATAGAGGAAAAGTGAAGAATGGAAGGGTGTTGTTTACATTTTATTGAGCTTGATCTAACAAAGAACTCCGGAAATGCGCTCCTATGACTCATTGCCTGACACCCCTTTCCGAGGTAAAATCGTCCAAAAGTGGTAGTCTCAGAATCCGTTGCTGAACAGTAGGTGAATTGTTCTAAACTTCTCGATAACTCTTTGAAACATTTTGGTAACTGTTCCTTTAATTTTAACAACAAATCCTAGTTATTATTCATAACATTTGGGATGTTTATAATGAAAACCAGCCGGACGTCAGGGAATTACAAAGATTCTCTCTTCAAATACCAAGAAAATTCAAATCCCAAGAAATATTTTTAAGTTGACGCTATCTTTAACTCATTCATCGGAACCCTTATTTTCGATTCATAGATTCAGCATCGAAGGGCTCTTGAAGCAGCGACGAAAGACAATCGGAACCACTTATCTCAGTTTAGAATCAACTATTTAAAACAACCGAGTGGAAGAAGAGGTGCGCTAGTGTCAGAGTGGGAAGAAACCTCTTTCCCGCATGTCCTTGCTGCTGACCTCAACCCTTCTGACCCCAAACCCGGAAACGCAGCATCGCGGTCGCCATTTTGTGGGGGATCCGAGACGTCCGAACGACTTGTTTCGTTCACTGGGTTACAAGGATGGAAAAATAAAACAAAATTTAACAAAAATACAAAAATAGCCGTTTTAAATAACTTTTTATATGTACAGTCAAGTAACGAATAGGAACTTATCGGGGGAAAAGTAGTTTCACACTGAAAGATTTAATACGCGAGAAACAAGTTTATAAGAAAAGAAACACGGGAATTCAAATAGGCTAAAGGTCTTTTTATAAGAACTTTTAGCAGGTAAACTGCTTTCAATTTTTGCTCTTAAACTCTTGTGAAAAGCTTAAGGCTCATATAGTCTCAATTTCTTAGTTTTAAATATTTGCTTGAAAAGGCATATTTGAATTTCCAGTTGGTTCCAACTTGCTTGGCAAGTTGTATTGTTTCCTGATTTTTACTTGTCTCGTCCTTATAAAAGAAAGAATATATAAAATGAAAAGATATATTTTTTTCATAAAGAAAGCCGCCGTGCTCATAGACGTTTAAAATGAGTTTACTAACATATGATACGTTGAATTTAATTGAGTTGGTAAGTCAGATTATCATCTTACAGCTATACATGAGGACTGTATTATTGATGCGAAACTCTTATTGAAAATTAGTGTATACTTAAACAGTTGCAATACTGAAAAGCACCGATGATATTTTAGTTAAACGTAGTACGATATTCATAACTGGTAAGATGTGTTATGATTTTTTTTTATCATGCAGTTCAGCTTAGATACCATTGCATAGTATCATCACTTGCCTTATAAGTAAAGTCTGTACGGACATGATAGTTGAAACTCCTCAATTCCTTCCTTCCTACGCCTCAATTTCTCCTTTCATTATAATTTCATCACTCCGATTCTAGTTTGAAATTTAAATATGTAAGCCTAAATATCCAATTTATTTCGTCTTTTATATCGATTCCTTTGTAAAAACACTGAATTCTATGAAAAGAAGAATTATCGTCCAGAAAACACATATGAATGCTTTATACCTCTCTGAAATTTCTGTATTTTTTTAATACAATAGTACAAATTTTATTATTTATAATATTAATACACTTCTCATATATAACAATCAAATTGAATTTAAAACAGGTGGTTCTTACAGCTCCACAAAATGATCAACTGGTCTGAAGATTACTGAACCATACACATTCTTAGCAATTGATATGTGATGCGTTTTTCTTTCTTTCTCTCTCTCTCTCTCTCTTATCTTTCTTTGTGTTTTTCTCACTTTGTGTTTGTTTCCAGCATCGACATTTTTGTCGATGCTGAACATATTTTACAAGTATAAAGCACACTTGTGTGTTTACGTCTTGTACGAGAATTGTCAAAAAACAACTTTTGAAGTAAAAGCATATAAATTTGGTATCCTTTTTTGAAGGGCAAAATTCTTTAGGGATGGATTTCTTTTCAAAAGTTCTTGAAGCAATTTCGATCAAATGACGTTTAAAAAATCTTAACTTCATTTTTAAACTGTCCTCCTACTCCACACTTTTTACTTTCAAGAAATGTTGTCTTCAAACGAATCTAAGCAAAATGGCAATTTCTCTATTTTCAAATATTCCATTTGTATCAATTTTGTCTGTGATTAGGTTAATAAGCATTTTGTGACATGGTATAAGAAATCCATATATAACCACATTCAAAAAGTCTCGGAACTTATTTTATTACGAAAGAATGAGTGAAAATAGAACCTGTTTATTTGATGTTTCCTTCGAAGAAACTACCCTGTGCAACTATGCATTTTTGCCATCCTTCATATAAATATGTCAATTCGGATTACAAGCCTCATTTTGCCACCTCCTCCAATGCCTTCGTAGCTGCACTTCTTCGGAATCTGAGAGTCGTTGCTCCTTTCGCAAATCACATGGGGCATGGTTTTACATCGTGAATTAGTACCGCGGCTTGGCTTACCCATTTAAGAGAAGTTTTGAATGTCTGTGATCACGAGCTGTATGTATTTTAAGTGGATGAAACCTGTTCTGACTGGTCGGTCACATGATACCCTTTACTTGTTCTGCGGGAACTGGCCAAATCCAAATTACATTTGGAAAATATTTTTAAAATTCCCAAACTTTTTGAACGAAGTAGTATATATTTTATGCATTTCAGAGCTAAGAACTTCAATTAATTTGCATTAATTAATTCAATAATTTTGTGAAGTAGTTGGTGATACTTACTACAATTAAGATAGCATATGAAAACGAGACTGTATTTAAGTAGCAGTTTTTTTTTTAAAATCGAACCAGATAGGTTTAATCGAAAGGCAAATTTCATGAAATGCGGCTTGCTGGTTTGCAATTCGAACGCTAGGTAGAATAGAAATAATTTCTTTTGTTCAGAGGAAAACGATAAAATTTACCTTCTTCTACATATAAGATGATTCTCATGAAATAGTATTAGAAAAAAAGCAAGACTTGTCGAAATTTCCCATAAAAAAATTCGTATTCGTATTTTCTCGAGGACACGTCTTTTTTAGGTGTGACTGGCATCATGAACCGAAAGTACCCTGGTGGTGCCATCTCCTTATTGATTGAAATTCCCCTCTATCTTCTACTTTTTGTACAAATTGCAATTGAAAATTAATAAATCTTGCAGTCCTCTTAATTTCGTTTCAATATAATCTTGTTTAAACCTCAATTACAAATTGGGGTTTATAAATCTTGAACGAGCATGTAATTCTAAACTTGTTACCTTCAAAGTTGGATTTAAAAAATTAATAATTTAAAATAAAATTAATTTAAATTAAAAGTGGGATTAGTAAAGTTACGTGCCAACATTGATTGCAATAAATTTAGGACCGAAAAAGCTTCACGCAAACTTGATTTAAAACCCTGTAATTTTTTCACAACGCGAATGCAGATGAAAACTTCTCATGCCCGCATTACACATTTAGAATTCTCTTCGAGTCTTCTGACCCTCTGAAATTATTTCACATTCATGTTAAAGCAATGCCGGGAACGGCATTAAGTAATAAAATCCGGGCATCGTGTCAAACACCTCGTCGTCTGCAGTCGATGACTTATCTCGACTATTTTCGCCCGCACGTGTCGTCGCCCCCGTCCAGTGACACCGGCGGATCAGTATCCCACTGTCACGATGGGTCAAGGGAAACAAAAGGTGGGTGTACAGTCGGAGGAAAAAAAAACTTAAAGAACTGTTGCTCAAATATCAGTTTGTTTTGTACGGAATTCAGGAGTAAAGTAAAGACAACACACATTAGAACATGACTCCAGGCATTGTCATCACGTGTTTTCATTCACCGTCGTATAACGCTGAGAAGGAGGGTTAGTTTAGCTTACTCTAGTTTAGTTACAGTAACGCCCCGCTTTGAAGTAATACGAGGGCTATTTTGGGACGGATTTCGTAATTTTGATCAACGGTCAGATGACAAGGATGAC
>BGPR01008790.1:49965-61407 GCA_013235015.1 Araneus ventricosus | reverse complement strand
TGCTATTTTCTACTACAGCGGAGAGTGCAATGTTTGGCAAGATGGCCGCCATTTTATTTGTCTTTTCTGCTTTGAGTGAAGGAATAAAATGATGGGTTTTTGATATCAGGCCAATGTTTAAATTATGATTGTTTCTTAAAAGTGTACTAAAAATGGAATTCAGCCGAGAAACTCGTAAAATGTGGAGATTTCGGAAAGTTATGAATCGGAATTTTTTGCACAGATATAAAGATATTACAAATGTAACGTGGCTCGAATAGAGATGTTTGATAAGGGAATTGAAATTAATATTTGAGTGAATCGAAATAAAAGAAAATTATTTCATTAGTGAATTTTACAAGGAGTAAAAATGTAATTTTTAAAAAAAAATGAGTCTAAAAATATTTAATTTATCTAGAAACGAAATCATCAGAAAGGCAAAGTAGTTTTGGCGACATTTGGTAATTTTTCACAAATTCTCGACAATTATGGAGCTGTGTTCACGTTAAATTTTATTCTTATGCTTTTCGCAACTCTTTCTATCAACATAGCTTGACATTTCATTTTTAGAAATCTGATTTTATTATTGTTACTCGTTACTGATTTAATAATGCAGATGTCAACAACAACACTTTATCTCAAAGATGTGCAAATGAAATATTTTGATCGAACAATAAAAAATTCTTAAATTATATATATAACCAACCCAATGGAATTAAATTCTGATACTTGAAAAGTTTTAATCCATAAATTGTGACATTACCGATTCATGGTTTTTTCTATTTTATTTCATCAGAGAAAAGTTTTATGTTTTTAAATATTGGGTTGTTTGGATAGTATGCGCCGTTTTCCGATAGCATGCGCTGATAGCCGCAGGAACGCTGAAATGCAGTGATAAACCTTTGAAATTAGATATACCCTGAAAGGTGGTGCTACCATTAATATTTGTGTCTATTGACCATTCACACTTGTTTGGTTGTGTTTGTTTGGTGTCAATGTAAAGATGGGAGTCTAAAAAGTGCATTTTCAGTCATTATTGCATTTTTACCACATCAAGGATAAGAATACTTTTCAAGCTGCGAAAAAGATACGAGCTATTTACTGACACAATGCTGTAAGTGATCGAACAGTGCTTAAGTAGTTCATGAAATTCAGACGGGACAAATTTCTCGTTTAAGCGTAAGGGATTAAATTGTTTTAAATATAATGAAAAATCATCATGAATGGGTTTAGTTTATTTTCTAGATATAGAATCTACAAAAAACTTTTTAAATTAACCTCTTTCAGAGAAGTGTTCCTTAAACATCGATAGACTATCGATACCAAGTCGATAGTATCGGGTTTTTGGAACTATCGACTGAAACAATCGATAGTATCGATACTTTCAAAACAATCGATACTATTGATAGGCGCCCGGGCAATACTATCGACAGGCGCATTTTCAGTCGACAGTTTCTAAACTATTCACTGAAAATACACCTATCGATAGTATTACCCGGAGAAAACAATCGATACTATCGATTGTATTCAAACTATTGATGTTTAAGGAACACTAATTCAGAGGGCGGTCGTCCTCTTTTGAGGATACCCCCTCATAGGAGGACCGCTTTAAGGACAGTCATCTTTAAATGCTCAAAAATAATGTTGAGTCTCACATAAAATCATAAATTAAAACTTCAAGAATATTGGAGGAAAATGGTCGAGTGAATTTGCTAAGATTGTAAACGTCATGAGCACAAAAAATATCCTATCTCTGAGTCAAGAAATTTGGGAATTTTAAATCTATAAATTTTGCAAAATTTAAGCGAAATTTCATTGTGCTGCCATCGACATTCTGAAAGTAGAAACATTAGCTGCCTTTAATTGGAATTTTCCGGGTTTCAAAATAGAGAGATAATTTCTTACAAAATTTTAAAGTTGGTGTCCTCTTTTGCGACCGTCGCGCCAGAGGGGGGTAAGATCACCCTATTATCACAATATATTGTACGATATCTCTTCGATGTTCGATATTCCGAATGCCATACAGTATCATGAAGATATCGTAACAATACTGTGGAGCATCTTTTGCTAATAAGGCAGCAACGCTTTGGTAGGCCATCCGCGATTGATGACAACCAAATTAGGCTTTGATCCCAAATAATCAAGGTATTACTACTAGTGAAATAGTAGAGAGATTAAGGCTCGAATTCGACTATTTATAGGCATTTGATGCGAAAAGGTCTCTGTAGTCACATTGTGTTTGGGTACCCACAGATTATAGAAAACTTAAAATGGACCACATATTTCTCCGTCCGTTTTATTGCTCAAACACAACGAAAACGGTTAATTCTTGAAACGTATAATAACGGGCGATATGAAATGTATCGTCTATAATAATACTAAGCAAAAACAGTCATGGTATTATTCTCGTGATCCGGCATCAACCACTCCAAAGGCTAATATCCTTTCTCAAAAAGTTATGTTCTGTTGTTGATGGGAATGGAAGGGCATCGTCTGCTACGAGTTGCTAGCCGAACAATGAATCCTTTTAAATAGAGTAGTCATATTTACAATTGGAAGCAAGCCGTTGATCAAAAGCGCCTAGATTCGGTCATAGTAAAGGAATGGTTTTCATTAAGATAATGTTGGACCACATGTGTCTTTGGCTATCCGGCTCAAGCTGATGAAGCTTGGTTGGGATGTATTACCCCATCTTCAATATAGTCCTGACTTGGCCCCCTACCGACTACCATTTGTCTAGCTCCTTTAAAAAGTTGCTAAGGATAAAAAAAATTAAATTCTGAGGAGGACTGAAGGCATCTTCTTCAGCAGTTTTTTAACTGTAAGCCAAGGAAGTCCAATAAGAATGGGATAATGAAACTTCCTAAAAAATGACAAATCAC
This sequence comes from Araneus ventricosus, assembly GCA_013235015.1. NCBI lineage: Eukaryota > Metazoa > Arthropoda > Arachnida > Araneae > Araneidae > Araneus > Araneus ventricosus. Next base: position 58,546 of record BGPR01008790.1, on the reverse strand, counting down.
TATTAAATAAAACGGTGCATGTTTTACGAATCAACTTCATTGTCGGTAGGAACAAAAAATTCTTTTCAATTTTTTTTCAAAAAGCGGCGGAGAATTTCCGAACAATCCAATATATATGTATATTGGATTCGATTACGGCTGTGTTTCTCAACCTTTGAGTATTTGCGACTGCACCTTTACCCCACATTGGTAACTTCCTCAGCCTGTTGCAGTTAAATCACACGAAAAGGATTAGACGCATTTCTGCTGGTATGGTGCAGAAGTTTGGGGAGGGAATTCCAGCTCAAGTGTTATCTTCATTTTAAAATTACTAAGTCCCTCCCAAATAACCCTCTTGTTTCCTTTAAAACGGGACGTAAATATAACCTAAAATACCCCTAAACGCACACAAGGCCCCCCGATGAATCATTCAGAATTGGGAATCAGACTCGACATGCGTATTCTGTGTTTAAAAAAACTTTATTTTCTTAGCCCATAATTCTGAATTGATGAAGACTAAAACCAAATGAACAAAACCATTTATGTATAGCATAATTTTATCATTAATTCAATATAAAACAAATTTCTTTAACTAGAATCTTTATATTAAACCTTCTTTAGAAATAGAAACCAATGTTTTTTGAAAGGCTCGAAATCTCAATAGTTTAAAAGCTAAAGAACACTAATTGGAATTTGTTTTAAGTTGAAGCCATTTATGGCATTGAATCCTAACTTCAAAACCTTAAATAATCGTAGAATAAATTTCTAAGAATAGTATCTGTTACGAACAAATACCTAGTTAACCATGATACCGTTAATCGTTTGCATTGGATAGACATTTTTTTGAAGCTTTTGATCTTTTTTTATGGAAAAATTTATCCTTTGGAGTACTTTTTTAAGTAGTTTGTCAAAAGCTTTTTTTATAAATTATTGCACCGATAAAGCATTAGAAAAAATCTGAGAATAAAAAATTCATTCTTTTTTCCTTTAATTGCAATGACAGAATAAATAGTTTGAAGAAACTGCTACCTCCAAAATGGCTTAGTTTTTTTATGCATCTTTTTTATAAAGGTACATGTTCGGTAACGTCAGTTCTACAAGAACAACGTCGTCATAAAGTTCGACAATTCATTTATTTATTTTTTTGTTCTAAATCATACAAAATCCAAAGGACCGACGAATAAATTGAATAACTTATAAGGAAGGTTTTGTTATTTCGTCTGGAAAAAGAAATGGAAAAAGAAAAATATTTACTCAAAACAGCTCCACTCGACTCGTGCATTTTATTTCGAAACATGAATTACGTTCTTCTTTTTTCGTTATTGTTGTTCTTTAGCTTTGTTTGTCAGCGAAAAGATCAGAGTTTTAACTCAGTCTGGAATAAAAAGATTCCAACGACAAAGGAAAATACTTCAACTACGGGGACGAAATTCTGAAGGATCAAGAGAACAAAGAAAAAAATCGTTCTGATAAACTACGCGGACAACGATACGCGCAAAAGAAAAAAATCGTTCTGATAAACTACGCGGACAACGATACGCGCAGACGACTCAATTTCATTTAATTTTGTTCTTCGGAATGGCGACCGGCATAAATGTTCTTGTTTCCGAAGAATACCTTTACATTTTCTCATTCACGTCTATTTCCAGAATAAAAATTTGTCCAGCTAAACCATCAGTTCAGAAACAAAATGGTTCACTTTTTCTTGTTTTTAAACTAGCGATTTTCTGACTTCAAAATGGCAGCTGTTTTTTATTGTGGAACATAAGCTTTGTTCGACATTATTCTGAATACATAGTTATGCAAAGTATGAAGTCTATATTCGATTTTCCTTCCAGTCTTCTCTTTATGAGATTTATATACATAAAATAAATTTACCTTCCTAATATGACATAGGAAATAATACCACAGTATTGAAATTCATGTTATCATTCAATAGTTAAATTAAACCTTTGACAACGTTTTTCACATGAGAAAATTAGTGCGAACAGAGGCTTAATTTCTCTTCTATATAGAGAAATTATTCAAATCATCAAATTATTTGATTGTGAGATTTTGATGAAATTTGATATTTTAGACCTCCATTTGATTAAAACAAATGGATTATATCTTTATATATTTTCTGTCTGTTTATAATATGTACTATAGCCGTGGCCCAATAGCTACTTTCTAAGCCGTTAGGGATAGGCACATTCTCTCAATTGGAGAAATGCTTTAAATGATGCAAAAAATTCTACGTTATATTGTTTGAATCCATGATGAATTTTCTGCTTTGTTTATTTATATTGAATTAGGACTTCTGCCATAACCACCGACTTCCGGTGGTATTGCTAAGTTAATGGAAATCTTCAAATTTCCAACAATATGAAGATGTTAATTAATGTTTAAAGTAGGGTCTTTTAATGTTATGGTTGAATGATACTTTGAAAATATTAAATTTCATGTTACTTTGAAAATATTAAATTTCATGTTCCTATTGCTGTAGCTCAAGTTGTTAATTAAAATAAAAGCCTAATTTTGTGAAATGGCTATCATAATTGCTCTTTATCGCTTTATAGGCGACTTCTAAGGCTTGTTTGGCGGTTAAATTTTCAATCATACAATTTAAATAATGGCTCATGGTTAGATATTTAACCAAACTATTCAGTTGATTACAATCGTTCCGTTTGGAGTTTATGTGTTTTAAGATCTTTTTCAAATAGATTTAAATAATAAGGATTACACAAACTCAAAGTACACAGAATTCATCCCTTGGTGTACTAAAGATAGAAGTTATTCGAATTTACTGCTTGATCCTACAGTATCCAACTGGATTTGGCGATTGCTTAAATTGGAGGGTTACTGGAAAACGTTCTGTGAATCCAAAATAAACAAACCATAAAATTCGTCCATATATGTATTGCTGAAAAAATTACGAAGACTAAATTTTTTATAGAACCGTCCGGTCATTTTAGTCATATTTAGCAAAATGTTGACACACTAACATTTTAATGAATAAACCTCCGGTTCTGCGACTAAAAGTATAAAGCCTTGAATATTACTATTTCATTTAATTTTAATTAATAGAAACTAAATTAAATGTAATTAAAAAGATATTATGATTATTATTTATAATATAGAGATACTACAAACAAACTCTTCTAAATACGAACTCGTTTTCCCTCATTATACTCTACTAATACTTCTGCTAACAGTAGATCTCGCGTACAAAAAAAAAACCTTTCAAGATCTACTCTTTTTATAGCTGTCTTTAAATGTTTAACCATTTCTTTTTTTTTCTTGCATGCATATTATTTACACAAGTTTATGCCTTTATAATTTTTTTACAAAATTACAATTCAATGTCTCTTTTTATCAATATAAACAAAATTACTATTAAATACTATTTGCTTTTGTCAGCATTCTTGGATACATTATGAATGAAGTTCCGTTTGGTTCGAATCGTGGAAAACAGCTGAATGAAAAGGAACCGTTTAAACGGCCACCACCTTGAAACGGAATCAAGAAAATAGAGCTTTTAATCGCTTACACGACTGGTAAATGCAATAGGAAGTTTTTTTTGGGGGCAACACTACCAGCCAGTCAAATTAACGATATCATAAATAGGGGCATGTTTTCCCTCATGTCTGGTAAAGTTAAACTGAATTTTTTATGTATTCGATATACATTTTAAGCACTTCCTCTTTCGTGAAATATAGTGCAAAATTGTGATCATAGATGGCGATAGGGGTGCTGTTCCTGAATGATTTTGGAAGCTCGATGTTGAATGAACTCGATTCGTTGAATAGGGAATATCACTAACTTGAGAATTTCTTTAGTGCGTTTATGAAAGTCTCAAAAAATAAGTTTTAAAAAATGTGGTGAACATTGATAATTTTATGTTTAAAAATGAAAATTAGTATTTTTAAAATATATTAATTCACTCAGAGAAAAGTCTGAAATAAATAGTTGTAAATTTATATATTGCGTTTTCTAATTATAAAAGTATTTATAATTCGAATGTTTCTTTAGTTGCGTCTAAAAATTATCGGATGTATTTTTAAATAAAAATTCAATGAGAATGAGGTGTCGAAATGTCTTGATCTTATTTTTAAAAATTTACTTTTAATTTTAGATAGCAAACAAAAATGTATTTAATATGCTTGCAATGCCCGTGTGTTTAAATATAATAACCAATACGACGAAAAGCATTATTGAAAATATACTTAAAATCATTTTTAAAAAATTACTAAAAATTAGAGAAAAATTGGAAGCAAATAAAATTTTTATCACTGTAAAGCTAATTTGATACTTTTAAAGTGGTTAAAAATGGTTTTATGCTATAATATGCTCCGAAGTTATTGAGAAAAACGTTAAAAATCCGAATAATTTTTAATTAAAAATCTAACTAAAATTTTGGAAGACAATTCCTTAATAAACACCTGTTACCCAAGAAGTATCTACTTACTAAATTTGGTATCAATACGTTTAACTTTCTGCCCTGTGCAGCGTTCTGAACGATTTTTGCATCATACATGTGACATAACGGAATTCAGAGATAGTATGCCTGCCTATAAACATGATCATGTTGAAAAAGAATTATCTATTCAATGATACCAGTGTCATTTCTACTCGCTTTCATATAACTTGAATTGTTTCATGTTTCTCAAGGTGGATGTTTGTAATAGAATTTTCAGTTGCTTCTCGATGTGCTATGGCAGGGGCTCCCAACATTTTCCCCCTCGCGTGCCTCTTGATTAATTTTTTGGTACTTAAGTATTAACGCCACCGAAGCTACAGATTTGGCGGTTTTTAAGTGCCACCAAATTTGGCGGTTTTTGTACTTACGTATTAACGCCAATTTGGCGGTTTTGAAGTGCCGCCAACACCACCGCAGCTACAGATTTGGCGGTTTTGAAGTGCCGCCAACACCACCGCAGCTACAGATTTGGCGGTTTTTAAGTGCCGCAAATTTGGCGGTTTTTGTAAACAGGATTGCTCTTTATTGGCGCATTACCGCCAATCTGTAGCCTCGGTGGCGTTAATACGTAAGTACCAATTTTTTTTATATTTGCTCACCCCAACTGTCGAATACACCCTCTAACCAACGATCTATCCAAAAAAAAAAAGAATTAACAATAACGTTAACACGGGGGACGCGAAACGGGCCTGCGTGGCAATGGAAGCATAGTTTGTAATTAATAAAAAATAACTATTTAATTAATACCACGAAATCTTCACTAATACGTTCCTTATTTTTCTTAGTATTTATGAGCAAAATTTGAAGGATATCTATTCAGTAGTTTAGATTTCTATAGCTACAAAATAATTTGGCGGTTCAATTTTATTTATATATTATTGTTAATGTTAACTGAATTCACGAATATTCACCCTTTCAATTTCAATAAACATATCGAAGGCAGAGGAGGATTTAGAACTTTTATTAGAGGAATGAAGACTTCCTTCTAACGAAAGGCCAGAAGGCAAACTCTGCAAACAATATGTTATTGTGTTCCCGAATAACATCTTATAAAAGGATATAAGAGAGTCACTAAAGAATTTCCCAAGGTTGAATTATTCATGTTTCTATTATCTGGTTATCTCGTTAATTTAGGGCCACGTATTAATGATGGCTGCAGTTGTAATTAAACATAATGTCCTTAAGTTTTAGCGAAGAATAATTGGTTCATGAAGCTGGGAGTTTTGGAATAAATATAGATGTGTTTGAATAAGCGCAATAGCTTCAGGGCAATGAGGAGTTTATTGAGAGTTTATCCTAGTTTTCTGTTTAATAGGAGAGACGAAGGAATTAAAGGAATATCGTAGCGAACCTGGCATTATTTAAGCGATGAAACGATTTTTTTGTTGAGTTTTGACTTCGTATTTATTATTAATAGCTTGAGGCTATGTGTGAAACGTTTCTTGAGTGACTTTTTATCTTGCAATCTGTAAATAAATAATTATTTTGTAATTAGAAACGATGAAAAAAATATGAAAGTAAAGAATATGATGATTATTTTTTTAATGTAAAGATTTGTTTAATTATCGATATTTTTACTGAAGATGAGTTGAAAAATATTAAAAAAATTAATTTTGTAATTTTAGACATTTCTTTAGAAAGTTTTGGAAAATAATTTGCTTAATTTTATTGACCGAGCGAAGAGAGGTCATATTTCAAGTCGATCTTTCGCCTGATTGTCTGTAAATTTGCTTGTTACACTGTCACGACCAAACGCGTTGTTCAGTTTTCTACTGATTTGGCAACGATAGTTCTTTGAAGTCATTAAAAGCGATTTATGTGTAAGGAGTTTTAATTTTCAAATTCTTTTTTAAGATATTGGCCATTTTAATGGATCCTTTTCATGCGACGTTCAGTATTATCCACGATTTGGTCGAAACTGAGCTCCGTGTAGAATGCTTCGAAGAATATCTGTAATAGCAATTGGCATTTAATTATGGTTTTGTTAATGCTGATAACAGCAGACATTTAATTATAATTTTGTGAAAGAAGAGACTTGTTTAAATAATTGGCATTAAAAATGTCTGAACCTTGCGATGAAAAGCGGATCTTAGCTTTTATTTTGGTCTAATGTTCACAGAACTAGAAGTGCTTAGTGACACATTTATTAAGTAAATTGACTTAATCGATCAGAAACAAATCTGGTGAAAATTAAGAACATCATCTTTCACCATGTATCATTTATAATTAACAAGATTCTGAGAGAAGAAAAATTATTGCCAACTTGGATTTCATTCACATTTTTCCAAAGACAATATTATGTTTATTCACTATAAAATCTTTGAGAGTAGGCTAAGTCAAGGAAAATATTTCTAGCACTTAACACAAATTTTTATCAAATATACACATTAAAAAGGCAAGAATTTATGATTTTTATATTTCATTTGCTAAGTTGCTGATCTTTCCACACGACAAGCTTTTAAGGCCCAACTAGTAAAAATATGATCATTATGAAAAGATTTTCCTTCGTCAAGTGCAGTAATTCTTTATTGAAAGTGTAGCGGAATGTACGCAAAATCTATAAATCAATTTTCAGCATGAGTTTTCCAATTATAAGGAAAAACATATAGTTGTAAAAAGCGGTTACATAAAATGAGGAAATTTAAGAGTAATTCGAATTTAAATTTTCCAAATTAAAATAAAATTGTCATATAAGAACAATGATTCGACAATATTAAAAATTTTATATTTTTACTGATAATCCTTTTGTTGCATATTATTGACATAATATTCTTTTCACCGATTCCTTATAAAGTTGGATTAAACTTTATGTCAGTCAAACTTTAAACGCCATCGAAGTGATAATACTGTTAATAAATTTTTCTGAGTGGGAAAATAAAAATTATTATGTTTATAATTCAATTTAAGAATTTTTAATAACATCATAATATCAAAATTTTAATTAAATATTTTTATAGGCCAAACATTTCTTTTAAAATATCGTTTGCTATTTTCTTGCAATAACACAAATCAAAGCTGATTTTGCTTTGTTTGATTGTGTCTGTAATAAATTCTTCCTCCAACAACATTTTTAGTTTTGTTTAGTTGTTTTTTCCTCATTTATAGATATTGTAATAAACAATGTAATAAAAATTACACACTATTTTCCATCATAAATTTCATTTAGAAAACTCGAGATTTACTTCGATGAAATATACTGGTATAGTAGGTTCTGTTAATACTTTTAGAAACGACTTCGTAAAGCCATGTGAAACGACAGGTGTTATATTGATTCACTACAACAGGGAGCATAATATTGGAGATTGTGATTTTATTTTGAATTATTTAAATTATAGCATATCTAAAAATAGTGCTTTTATGATTTTCATGTTCCACCCTCTATTGCATTGAAATAAGTCCAACTCGCAATTAATTTAAATTCTATTGATTTTTTTATTCATTTTATTATTCATGTGCAACTCAGTGTTTCAGTTAAACGCGTTAAATTCATATGTAAGAAAAACCTGTAATATTAAATAATCCTGAGGTGACACAGAAAAATTTAATTCATATCTGTAATCCATATGTCTTGATATAAAAAATTGGCTAATGAATATTAAAAAACCCTCTTCGAAGAGTCTTTATGTATATCTGCGTAATTTGTTTTTCAAAATTATCGTTTGCCACTTGTGCAGAGTTGAATATCATGTCATAAAAAATCAGATGACATAGGAATCCTTGACAAATTGACTTAAAAATAGGAGATTTCATCCGCGAGGAATTCTACCGTTAGGAACTAACCGGCAAAACTTAAACTTGTACCAAAAAAATTAATTTTCAAGTCCTGTAGAACGTCCAGGCTATCTTTAACTAATGCTGACGATGCATTTTATCGAGCACTGATATGATTCATTAAAAGATCTTCCATAGCTCAAGCGAAGATTGTAGAAAGACGCAAAATGTATCGATTATGTGCGCGAACTACACTTTCGTATCGATTACGAAGGATTCTTCTGTTAGTAAATGTTACTGTCCGATCAATATAATTAACGAGCACTGGGATATTGAATTATGTCAACATATGTACTGAATGACGGCTATGAAATTTCGGTATAATTAATTGTTTAAAATAAGGATTTTTCTTTTGGAATTTCTAACATGATG
>BGPR01008790.1:33532-49955 GCA_013235015.1 Araneus ventricosus | reverse complement strand
AATTTTTCAAAATTAGTTTTAAGCAAAATTTTGTGACTATGCTTTTCCTTTACACAACAGCGTGCACCAAAACAAAATGATTGTGAATAATCAATACGGATATTTTAATATCTCTCGTACTACTAAGCAAAAAAAATGTTATATTTTTCAGTTTACATTACAAAAATATTTCAAAACATTGACAAATTTTTCAAAATTAGTTTTAAGCAAAATTTTGTGACTATTCTTTTCCTTTATACAACAGCGTGCACCAAAACAAAATGATTGTGAATAATCAATACGGATATTTTAATAGCTCACCTGCTACTAAGCGAAAGAAAGTTCTATTTTTCAGATTACATTGCAAAAATATTTCCAAAGATTGGATATTTTATTAGAAAAATAATATTTTATTGCCGGTATTATTTATGCAAATGTTCGGATTTAAAAATCGTTTCGCACAGCTTGCACGGATGTTGCAATCAAGCGTAAAACTTTAACTTGCCAAAGGATGGCTCTTTTATTGCGAAAATAACCGGCTTTCGGTTTTCAGGTTTTTTTCACCTCCGGTTCAACCTGCCGGTTATAACCGCTCGAAATAACCGATATTTGAAATTATCGGTTTTCGGTTTTTTTTCTGAAAAAAATGAACTCCGTTTGTAGACAAAATATTTTATTAATATCGCATCTAAGGGAAATCAATCCATTGCCCGATATTTATCTGTTCATAAAGATTCTTTCAGTTATCCGCCAACCAAGAGACGTCTCGAGGAAGTGGTGGTCGTTGATTTTCCTAAGATGATGAAATTTAAAACTTCATAACTTGGTAAATTTTAGTCTAATCGAATCTAAAATCAAGCTCATTTTCAGATCCGGTTTTTTTGGCCCGGTTATTGTATTTTTAAAAAATATCCGGTTAAACCGGGACAAAAAAATAACCGAAAAAACCAGTAGGGTTTTCCCATCCCTAATAGTGCCATGATATTTTTGATTAGAAGCAGAGCTGTTTTATCTAATGAGCTAATTGGGCTGTAGCCCACATTCGCCATTAATCCAAAGGCGCCTATAAACTTACTAGACCGATTAATTTTAATTTTGAACCAAATTTTTAAAAATTATGATTTTAAATATGTTAATACAAATATGATGGGCGGCCGTAACTATACAACCATCTATTTTGTAATGTGACATAAACATATATATCTTATGCATGTTTATAAATTAAAGTGCAGATTTTTATGTCCATTAAATAAATAATTATCAAAATTCTATTTTGAAAGGCGCCGATCTGAAAAACTTCAAGGCTTTAATCATAGATTAATTCACATTTTTACTAAATTATATTATTAGTTAATATTATTCAAAGAAAAATGGATAATATATAATATGCAAAATAATGGTTAATATAATTCGAAATGAATGCAAAATACTTTGGAATTTTTTCTGTAAGAGGCTTGCCTAAGCCTCTCATAACCCGAAATTTCCCAAACCAAGACGAACGAGATAAATAAACATCAAAATAATTTTTGAAAAGAATAAACAAACATAATCTCTCTTACAAAATTGATTGAAAAATCATTAGCTATCTGGCAGGAACTTCCTTCATAAAAATATCAGTAAAAGAATGAAAATTAAAACCTCTTACAGAAAAGTTTCCCAATTATTTTGCATCCATTTCGAATGTAGTCTATAGCCCTTGAAAAAGTGGACTAGAATGGATTCTTTGTTTATTTATTTCGATTCTCTCCGAGTATTTTTTTTGTTTTTATTTTCTTTGAATTATATTGACTTCCTTTGTTTTTTGTATGCAGTGGCATATTGCACTCTACTTAAACATCGTTGAAATTGCTACCAGGGCCACCAGACAAACAGCAAAACTTTTGCTGTTTCTGCAGAGGAAAACTTTTTTATCCACAGACGGATTTAATCCAAAATCAGACGTAGATGTATAATGTAAATATAAAGATTATATATTAAAATTCAACTGAACTAGATACAAATCTGAATTTCTTGTAATAAAACCATACACTATACTTCATCTGACTAGCCCATTCTCAAATACGGAAACCCTTCGCGCTTCTGCGCATGCGCGGAGATGACTTTACCAAAACAGGAGTGAAGATAAAAATGGACGGGAGAAGTTTACATTTACTTAGCAGTATATAGACGCATTTTATTCTCACTTATTGATGTGCAGTAAAATACACCAAATGACCTACTGATCGTTTCATTATCACTTTGGGACGATTTTACTCCGGAAAGGGGTGATAGGCAATGAGTAAGATGAACGCATTTCCGGAGTTCAGTGTTAGGTCACGCTAAGTAAAATGTAATTTTCTCCCCCTCCATTCTTCAATTTCCCTCAATTTTTGTGAAAGTAACTCCGCTTGGCGCATGCGCAGAAGCTCGGTGGGTTTCGGAATCCGAGCGCTCATCTTATTCATGGCCTGTAGTTATTGTGAATTGCTAAAATATAAAAAGTTTGACATTTTCTTGCAATGAGTTACGACGTAAGGCCTAAAACACTGATTTTCATCCCTAATGTCAAACCAAAAGCAGAGATAGGAGTTTTGAATAATTAAAACCAAAAGTGCAATGTGATATAACATTAGAGCAAAGTAAGAGTAAATTTTACGTGCCAGAAGGTAGGATTTTGACGTGGCGGTGTTTGCGGAGGGTTCTGCAGCAGACCAGGGTTGAAGGGGTGTTAAAAATGTATCGAGTTACATGTTTCGCGCTCAACTTTGGCTGTTGCCAGGAAAGAGTAGTATGTTGGGAACGATGAAGATTAAATAAAAGAGCGATAGCGATAGAAAGAGTAGAGAAATAGTGAAAGAAATCAGTAAAATATCAAAAATCAGTGAAAAAGGTCTAAAAGAAGCGTTTTCAAGGTAAAATATCAGACCTTATCGACTTGAGTGGCCCTACTCTTATAAGAATCAACAAAATTTGCAATAACACTAATTCTACCAAAAAGCAAATCATGCACTTAAGAAATAGCTTCAGTATTAAAAATATTCCTTCCTCACTTTACGAACTTCTGATTAATGGATTTAAGATGTAAGTAAAGGATTGATTATCAGAGCTATGTTGACGCGAAGTATAATCTTCGCAGTAGGGTCACTCAAGTCGATAAGGTCTGATATTTTGCCTCGAAAACGCATCTTTTAGACATTTTTCACCGTTTTTTCATATTTCACTGATTTTTTTCATTATTTCTCTACGCTTTTCTATTTCATCTTCATCTCTCCCAACATATTATACTTTCCTGGAAACAGCCAAAGTTAAGCCCGAAACGTGTATCTCGATACTCTGTTAACACCCCTTCAACCCCCGTCTGCAGCATAACCCTCCGTAAACACCGCCATGTCAACATCCGACCTTCTGGTGAGTAACATTTATTCTTACTTTGCTCTAATGTCATATCACATCTCACTTTTGGTTTTAATTGTTCAAAACTCCTATCTCTATTTTTGGTTTTACATTAAGGATGAAAATCAGTGTTTTAGACCTTACGGCGAAACTGATTGCAAGAAAATGTCAAACATTTTATATTTTAGCAATTCACAATAACTTCATCCCCTGAAGAAACTTTATTGTGCTTTAATTGCGTTTTACATTTTACGATTTGTACTCCTTCTCTGTATATATATATATATATTCCTGAATACGTTATTAACAAATAAATCAAATGAATTAAAGTTAATGAAGCTAAATAAAATATAAAATTTTGTATTTTCTGAAAAGTCCTTCCTGTTCTTTTATACATAATTACTTTTTTTCATCATTATCGTCTGCCAGATAAGTATTATAGCTCTCATGTTGCTTCAAAACGGGACGAATATATCTGAAAGTAAACTAAACTAAATTCAAATATGTATTACACAATTTTTCAAATTAAAAACTAGTAAAAAAAGTTTGCTTCTAAATATGTTATAAACCGATAAAGGCAAGCATTTAGAAATACATAAAAATTTATTTTTTGCAGCACGAAGAAGACAGTTATTCTTATTGTATGTCTATAAAACTAAATAAATCTTATCGTCTAATGTAAGAATTACTGTCATATTCACATTAGGTCTTACTGACTACAAAGCATTGTTTATTAACAGTTTAATAAGAACATTAAAGGATGTAAACTGAAAAACAAAACGTCTATCATCATGTCTAATGCATTGCAGGAAGTTCTAAACTTAGGAAATACAGACACAACAACAACCCACGCCAAAATCATTAATTTTCCCTTCCTATAAAATCCCTAGGCCAAACTTCCACGCACCCTCACAGTACATTTTATTGAGCCCTCACATGATTCATTAAATTATCTTCAATAGCTCCAGCGAAGATTGTAACGTCTTCTGAAGACATAAAATAATGAGGAAAACATATCGATTATGTGTGCGAAGGACACCTCCGTATCGATTCCACAGGATTCTTCTGTTAATAAATGTTACTCTCTGATCAATATAATTAATGAGGAACAAAGCTGTCAGTCCAGGCAAGATGTTTACTGACTGTCTGCTCTGAAATTTCAATATGATTAATAGGCGGGATTTTCTTCGTTTTATTAATGTTTTTGAATGAAGTTAGTTATTTAAATTTGCGGTAGGAAATAAGAAATGCGTGGAATAGTTTGAAAACATAAGTTTGAAATATGTTTAATAAAGAAAAGAATAATTTTTAACTGATTGGAGTGCATCTTAATGAATTTGAAATCAGAGTAAATCGTATCAGAACAAAACCTAAAATGTGGCCAAACGGCCTTTCTCGTTCTGCATGTTCTTCTGGAAGCCGGCTAATTTGTATTTATTCATCTGAATAAAATCCTAAAAGCAACCGACTTGGCTTTTTTCGTTTTGCATGTTCTTCTGGAGGCCAGCTAACCAGTACTTACTCATGAGAACAAAACCCTAAAAGCGGGCAACCCGGCTTTTCTCGTTCTATATGTTCGTCTGGAAGCCGGCTAATTTTTATTTATTCAATAAAACCTTAAAACTGACCGACCTGGCTTTTATCGTTTTGTATGTTCTTCTAGAAGCCAGCTAAACTAGCCATACTTATTAATGAGATTAAGATCCTAAAAGTGGGCAAACTGGCTTTTCTCGTTCTGAATTTTCTTCTGGAAGCCAGTAATTTTTATATCATCTGAATAAAACCCTAAAATTGAACAAGCTGGAATTTCTCGTTCTACATGTTTTTCTGGAAGTCAGTAATTTTTATTTATTCATCTGAATAAAAACCTAAAAGTGACCGACCTGGTTTTTGTCGTTTTGCATCTTATTCTGGAAGCCAGATAACCCGTATATATTCATTTGAATAAAACCCTAAAAGTGGACAACATGGCTTTTCTCTTTCTGCATGTTCTTCTAGAAGCCAGTTAATTCATACCTATCCAAACATTTTCTAAAGATTTTTTGCCAAAATATTCATATTCGGTTAAATGCCGAAATATATGATTTATATACATTAAGAGCCGTTTAATTAGAGCTCAAAATTAAGGAATCAAAATACTGGTTTTTTTGAAGGGTTTGAAACAATAATATTCTTGAAAATGTTATGAAGATTATTATTGAGCAAATTGTTATTATTCCTCCCACTACTCATCTTTAGTGTTATTTCATCTTCATTCTTATTTGAAGAAAATATTGTTTTCATTCATGTGGATGATTCATGCGAGTCATGATCATGATGAAAATTATATTGTGTGATTCACTGATGATTTGATTCAACTGAAGGCAATGTATGCATTCGTGATAAAAATCAAATGCGATGCGCAAATTTAATTTTGGAATCGATTTTTGATCTTGAAAAAGTAGAAGTACATGATAGCGCAGAGCAGCGTAACACAACGTGCAATTAAATGTTAACGCATTTACATTTGATATATGACTCTGACGTCTTAGTTCATCTTCATTCTTATTTCAAGAAAATATTTTTTTCATTCATGTGGATGATTCATGTGAGTCATGATCATGATGAACATTAGATTGTGTGATTCGCTGATGATTTGATTCGACTGATAATTTTGGAATCGATTTTTTCATCTTGCAAAAAAGTGGTATACATGACATCGCCGAGCAGCGTAACACAACGCGCAATTAAATGGTAACGCATTTATATTTGATATATGATTCTGACGCCTCATTCTTTTAAAATCTTTATGTTGTTAATTATTATTGATGCCTACTTTAAGAAGCGAGTAATCCCATATTGATATGATGCACGTTTCTCTGTCTTTAAGTGCTAGATTTTAAAAATGTAAAGTCTAAAATATTACTATATTCTAATTAATTGATTTATTATAACAATTTCTATTGTATTTCGTTTCTACTATTACAATACTTTAAAATCGTATTCTAAATATCCTGTTGAATGAAGTTTAAAAATAAAGTGAAATGTTGTAATTATTAATTCACATAAAAAATGAATAATAAATATTAATCACTAAAATTCAAACTACCTTGTCATAAATTATTAGACCCATTTCAAAATTATTTAGCAAAAAAAAAACCAATAATGTTATATAATTCATTGTGTTTTTTTTAAATGATAATGTTATATAATTGTGTGTTGTTTTTTAAATGAGAGCGCATTTTAAAAGTTTTTTCAGATAGTAACGTGTCGTTACGGTGGTTAGCTGGTCGTAAATCATAAGCTTCTCCCATTTTGAGAGCCATTATCTTCGAAACTATTAAAGCTAGAGAAAATAAAAACATGTATTTGTAAGGAATTTTACACGCTCTTAATTTATTCTCAAATAATTTAATAATTTTCCAGATATTCAAGAAAACTAAAACATAATACGCATCGGCTTCTGCTATGGGTAGCCATTGCGTATGGAAATCTCTGGCTAGTGGTAAATTTAGAACGCCATAGATATGCCATTTACCTGAAATATTTTTCTTTTTTCCTCATTAAAAATAGCGCAGTTGTAACATTATAATTTTTTATTAATTTTAAAATTGCTCGCATAATATATGACCATCATCTTTTATTTAAAATTTAAAAAATGTTTACTTAATGCGATTTTATTTATAAAATTTCCATTATCATTCATTTCTATCATTATGTTACTATAATAAAATGACATTCAAAATATTGTTGAATGAAGTTTAAAAAGACATGTCATGCAGCATGCTCATAGAAAGTTTACATATGAAAATAGTTTAATATTCTCTTATAACATTAAAGTTCTTAAAAATAAAGCACAACGGAATCTTCTACAAGATGAAAATCTTCAAATATTCTCACAAAGTCACCAATGTCTCAGTATTCATCATTCAGTTATAAACAAGAACTAATGCATAAATCTTTATTCAGAAATTCATTGATACCAATTCTTTAATTTAACAAAACTAATGGTAGGAATAATTTGAAAGAACCGAATTACATGCAAAACAAACGTATAACATTTAAGTGATTTATTTCGAATTTATCTCAGTTGAATAATACAGGTAAATTGTAGTAAAAGAAACACCAGAACATCAATTTCAATTCCAAAATAATTATTCATTCAATATTCTGATAACTGATTAATAGAATAACAAAATACATTACAACAAAAAAATATTCGTTTTTATTTCATATCGTCTGGAACGCAATTAAAGCATTTGACAAAAAGATTCGAAATGAGAATTTGCTTTCGACGCAAACGATTCTTTTATTATCTAAATTGAAAGATGTGAAACAAAAGAAAAATTTTAATTGCAGATTTTCCTATTGCCGTATCTTTAATCGTAAATGCCATTAATGCGTTTTTGAATAAATTGAAATGTCATGTAATTTACAATAAAGAGAAATGAAAAGAGATTAGCATTGGTAGTAAAATATATTTGAATTTTAAAAATATTTATCCTTTTCTGAAGGCACTTGCAATTATTTTTATTACCAGGAATAAGAATAAAATACCCGAATGAGACTTGAGTTTATAAATTTTACAGAATTCGGATTTAAAATAAACTTTTGTCTTTAAATTAAGAAAAAACATAAAATGCCGATTTCAGTGTTCAAAAAGAAATTGTGAATGGACGAAAAGAGGTGACATTATTACTAGATATGACAATTGTATTTTACTGATTGGCTGATGAATATCGAAATATTTTATGGATTTATTGATGAATATGGAAATATTCTAAACCATGTGACATGCATGTAAGTCACATAGGGAGATAAAAGGTGAAGCGGGCCATGCTGAAGAATAAGTATTGTATATACTTTTACTATAAAGTTATTTTTCTGAGATGTTAATCTTGGCGACTTAGCGACAAATTTGGCGACCTTGGCGACAGATTTGCCCACTTGGAGACAAAAGGAATTTCCTAGAAAGGCCACCTTGTACTGTCGACCTATTTCTACTGGCTTCATGAACTTTCTGGAGATTACGTCACTTCCTTCGTAATGACGTCACTTCCTGTTGAAAAAGTATAGGAGCAAGCTCTCAAGCCAAAAGGAGTTAGTTGGATTGGGATCTGTAGGAACGCTGGTGAGACGAAAAGACATTGACCGCTATTTTGAAAATGCTGTTTGAGATTTATTGGTAATCACTGTTGTTAATTTTTAGAAGTACTGTTTTAATACTTGTGCTTCATTTGTTTGCTTAGAATGTTTGTAAAATAAAGAGCTTTATTTTTTTAAACTCTGCGTATTGGACTGCATTCACGCACACAACGAGACGATTTTGTCACAATACATTAAGCATATCATTTATGGTTTTTTCTCTCGATCTAGTAAATTATAAGAATTAAGGAACACATGCAAACGATTTTACTTATGTTTGAATTTTGAGTAAACTAAATGAAGTCCGCTCAATTTCAACATGAATTCGAAATTGTCGAAAGCGTTATTTGACGATGTGGAAAATATTTTTGAAAACTGGAAAGTTATACTAAATATAATAATAGTATTGGTCGATGAGCCAAAACTACTGCAATTGTGGATCGTTATACACAGATTACAGCCAAAATAAATTGCCAGATAACTGCAGTCAAATTGGCACAAAGAATACATACCAGAATTATTGATTAAAAATTATTAATAATTTATAGAAAAAATAAGATTCCGTTGGCTTTTAAAAATCGTTTGGTGCAATTGATATTCTTATTTTAATTGAAATTCAAGTTGAAAATGACAAGATGATTTTGTATAAGTATAATGATATTTTATATTGAAGTATTTTTAGATTTAAAATTATATATATAAGTGCGCTTTGTCATTTCTTCGAATGCTGATAGTAAATATATTTCTACTTTTTCGCATACGATGTTAACACTACAGAGTTGTCAGCAGTAGATTTAACTTGTGATGACTGCAACTATTGCTATGTTGTACTTCAAATTTTAGTCACAAATACTGAAGCATATAGAACATTTTAGTGAAGGTTACTTGATGTTAATTAAATAGTTAATTTTATATATATAAAAGAGCAATTTTTTAGTATGTATGTATGTTCATTTTTATCTTATTTTATTCATACCCAGACCGTTTGACTTACCGGGACCAAATTTGGTACAATGATGGAGTAGCGCAAGAGGGAGCTAATGTTGTAAAAATTATTTTAAAATTTGAATTAGATTTTTATTTACTTAATTTTAAATGGTGAATTCGGGATCTTTTTGCCTATTTTCTCGAATTTTCTTTTTTCTCTATTATTATTCGCATACCCTCTGGAATAAAAAAAAGAAACATACCTGCTAGAAAAAAATCTTCTGATGTTTTAGTTTATTAGCTCTTGAATTTTTTCTCTCCTTTTTGTCCCTTGATGTTTTATTTTACAAAATTTTTACTTATTGCAGGGCATATTATGTAAAAGAAATGCTCTTTTTCTAGACTTTTTGCCTTTGCATTTAAAAAAGTACTGTTATATGGTAATCAAAAGCTAGATTTGAAAGTTTCAATACAACAAGGAAGGATTCACCCGAGATTTACGTTTATAGGGAAACGCCAGTGACAATATTTGTAGAATTATAAACGGCGAGAGTCATATGAAAAAAATTCGGATATCGAGCAAGGCCGGGTTATCAGCTTGTGTATTAATAAAATATTTAAAAAATATTTTATATATCGGGAGATACATTTGAAACACTGGGTATCTCAGCTGGTACATAATATATCATAACAGATTTTATCCTTACAGTTGTAAACATCATTGGTTGTTGTTGTGCTCAAACCACCGCACTGACATCCCATATTAGGTATACTTATTTGGAGCCATAATTGCCAACCACTTTGAGAAATAGCACGGAACAGCATCACAACCACCGCCTCAAATAAATCCGGTGGGTTGCGAGCCTCCACCAAAATACTGTTCGTATTCCGATACTATTGCAAAGATTCCTTTGGCAGCGGAGTGCAGTTCGAAACATTTAATTAGGCATGCCCTGCCTACCCCCTCGGAATGGAATAAAAGCGGAGGCGTGGAGGGGAGGGGGGTAGAGCGGCCATCGAATATCCTGTTCGGAGTCGTCAAACACCGGAGATGTAATAGAGCCCCTGTTTTAATTCTCACCGCTTCGGCGTCAGCCTAGATGTCTAGCTGGAAGGATTAATAGAATTAAACTCAAACGGTTTCTGATACGAGCGTTCGGGCTAATAACGGGTTGCGAGCAAACATGCGTTTTGGCAAGACAGGTGCGGGAGGCCATTTTGGACCACATTTGGAAAAAATTATGGAGAAATTAAAGGAGTCCGTAACAACGTTAATCCTTTCAGTGGCTACACTATATAACGTCGCAGGTATTCTGTTTTGTGTCCCTTAAAATCATAGGAAAGAAACTTAAAGAAGATTCCAACGTGTACTTAGGGTGGAGTCGTTTGTCTTTATATTATTTTTAAAAATTTCCTCTTAATTACAACAACGATAACAGGCAAACAAAACATGTACTGATTACCGTCACAACGTGCGTGGCTATAAACCCAGTAATTAAATCAGTAAAAAGTTTGTAGTGAAATATACTGTTACAAAGCTAAAAAGTTGTTTCCCCAATCTGCTAATCTTGTCGACAAATTTGGCGGCCTTGGTAACAGATTTGGCGACCATTTTGGAGAGAAAGGTGGCGACTTTGGCGACAAAAGAAATTTTCTAGAAAGACCTGGAACTGTGTCAACCTATTTCTACTGCCTTCATGAACGTCCTGGAGATTACGTCATTTCCTACGTAATGACATCACTTCTTGTTGAAAAAGTATAAAAACAAGCTCTCAAGCCAAGAGGAGTTGATTGGATTTTGATCAGCATGCAAGCTGGTGAGCTAACGAGAAGCCTTTGAGCGCTGTGTTGAGATTTAATGGTAATCTTTGTTGTGAATTTTTACAAGTGAAGTTTTAATACTTGTGCTGCGTTTCTTTGCTTGGAATATCTGTAAAATAAAGAGCTTTATTTTTTTTAATCCTGCTTATTGAGCGGCATTCACGTACACCCACAAGACGATTTTGTCACAATACATAAAAATATTTTTAAACATTTATTAAAATTAGACAAAATAATTGTACAGAAATAAGATTGATATTATGAAAAAAATAGTTTTTAGAATTTTCATGAGTGTTAGCATGTTTGTTAGAAATTAAAGGAGATCCCAGTCCCTAATCATAAACACTGTAGCATGCCAATGTTTCAGGCTTGATTCGCCTCTTTATACATTTTTTAAAAAATTTACTCTAAATTATATAACACCGATAGCTGAAAAAATTATATCGTTGCAACGCGCATTTGTTTAAATGCAGAGACTAAAACAGTCAAAAGAAATATATTTTAAGAATTTATTAAAAATTAGGGGAAAATATTGTACGGAAATAAAATTGGTATCGCTGGGAAGATAATTTTTTGCATTTTAAAGTGGTGTAAAAATGGTGCTTATGCGATAATATGCTTCAATCTTTTTGAGGTAAAAGGTTAGAATATCAATTTTTAATCAAAAGCATTTTCTTAGTGGGCATCTGTAACCGAAGAAGTAACTTCGTGCAGAATGTGGTAGCTCTAGGTGTAACGGTGTGCCCTGTAGAGCGGATTGAACGATTTTTGCATCATGCGTTTCGCAATTTACAGATAGTGTCCAGCGTTAAAACGTTAACATATTAAAAACTTTAACCTATCGACTTCATCATGCTTTTTATCATAGCCAGCATTTTGTAAACTGAACGTTATAAATTTATAAAACATAACACTATCATTTTATGAAATATAACATTTTCATTTTATGACACATAACATTATCATTTTATGAAAGATAGCATTATCATTTTTTGAAACATAACATTATCCTTTTATGAAGCATAACATTATCAATTTATAAAACATACCATTATCATTTTATGAAACATAACATATAACATTAACATTTTATGAAACATAACATTACCATTTTATGAAGCATAACATTATCATTTTATGAAATACAACATTATCGATTTATAAAACATACCATTATCATTATATGAAACATACCATATAACATTAATATTTTATGAAACATATCATTATCATTTTATGAAGCATAACATTATCATTCTATGAAACATAACACTATCAATTTATAAAGCATACCATTATCATTTTATGAAACATACCATATAACATTAATATTTTATGAAACATAACATTATCATTTTATGAAGCATAACATTATCATTCAATGAAACATAACACTATCGATTTATAAAACATACCATTATCATTTTATGAAACATACCATATAACATTAACATTTTATGAAACATAACATTATCATTTTATAAAGCATAACATTATCATATTATGAAACATAACATTATCATTTTATGAAACATAGCATTATCAATTTATAAAACATACCATTATCATTTTACGAAGCATAACATTATCATGTTAAAAAATAGTTGACTGACGTTGCTCTGATTCCTGCTTTAGAGAGTCAATTCTTTCTTAATGCACATATTCTGCACTTAAATTTCACAGAAATGTGACAAATGTAATTACGCAACTCATTACAACATCTAACTACACGCTGTATTATGCTGAGCTGAGGAATGACGTCCGTTTTATCAAACCACCTCTGTCAAAACATCACAATCCAGCATTACTACAGCTGACTTATTCGCTTGATCTCGCCCTATGCGTCTTTTTTATCAGATTACTAAGAAACACCTCCGGGTCAAAGATGAAAAACCGGCCTCCGCGACAGAAAAGCGGGTGCTGAAGACGTCCGCAAAACAACCCCCAATACGAGCGGCTCGTGCGACGACATTCCCTTTACGGGAGTAGGTCTCCTCGTCTGAAATGTGCCCTACGAGCCACTCAACTATTATTGTACCCACATCCAGGAGCGAGAACCCGCCTACTTATACGGCGGCTTCTCATCAACGAAATGGTGGTGCCCCGTGGTGGGAGTCATCTTCGACTGATAAAGAACTTTCTTAAGGCACAACTATTTTCCTGTTCCGAAGAAACGCCGCGACGAAGGCACAAGAGGATCTGACAAAAGAGGCTTATAATCCGCATGCACACCTTTGTATGAACGACGAAAAAATGCATAGTTGCACAGGGTAGTTATGTCGAAGTAAACACGAAATAAACATGTTCTATCTGTACTCATTTTTCCATAATAAAATAATTTTCGGAATGTTTTTAATATGGTGAAACAGCGTTTTTATTTCAAAGATATTCATATTTTAATTCATATTATTTATTATTAAAATATTATTTATTTATTTTATTCAGATTTACGTATTCAAGAACGAAAATTCTATCCCGACTAGCTCCCTGTCTAAAATTTTAAATTACTTTATTAATGCATCTACATATTAATGCATTTAATTCTAATGCATTTAAAATTGATGCATTTTCATACTAATGTATTTACATACTATGCATTTACATACTAATACATTTACATACTATGCATTTACATACTAATACATTTACATACTATGCATTTACATACTAATACATTTACATACTATGCATTTACATAGTAATGCATTAATAAACAAAAAAAAATTAACCCAAATTATTTTCAAACTTTATAAGAAATATTCTAAAATTCACATATTATTTTCGTAATTTTGTAGCCAAATTTACTAAAAGGATCAACCATGCAATGTATTTATAAAATAGTTAATTCGCAGACTTTACTTTCGTATCATATTCAGCGTTTCCATTTGAAAGACAAATATTTATTTACAAATTCCAGCGCAAAAACTCGCTTAAAATATGTTTAACGCAGAACCTTAATGTCTTAATATTAAACACCTGGAAGAAGTACACCAAAGAAATAATCGTTTATTCAATTAATTAATATCTGGTTCACTATGATATTCCTTTAATCTATTCGCCCCCCCCCTATTAAACAGAATGCTGGAAAAAAGTCTCAATAAATCTTTCATTACCCCGAAGCTATTGTGCTTATTCAAATACATTTATTTTTGTTTCAAAACTCACCCTTTAGGATCGAATTATTGAAGGCGAAATCTTTAAGTGCATTATGTTTAATTAGGGAAGGAGCAATCTTTAATAATTCTCGCTAAATTAATGAGACGACCAGATAATAGGTACATGAATAATTCAACTGTGTTCGGAAATTCTTTTATTATCGTCTTATATCCTTATATAAGATGGTATTCTAGAACACAATAGTCTATTAATGTTTGACAGCTTCTAGTTTCGAATATTTTGCTTCCTAACATTTGGTTCTAAGAAAGTTATTATTTCTAAGAATAGTTATCTTAAGTTAGAACTCCAAGTACCTCATTATGTTTAATGTGTTTATTGAATCTGAATTATGTGAAAAATTTTGTAGTTATTTAAGATTATATTGTTAATTACGTGCATTGCTGATTTCAATGGTAATTACTTTAAAGAAATTTAAATTAAGATAAGCCTACGTAGAATTCTGTTTTTCATCATTTTGCATTTTTTTGAATAATTAAATAATTCATTAATGAATTTATTTGGTTACTGCATTGTGGATTTGAAGAAGGAAAATGTTCAGAAATAACCAAAATATTATTTTAGAAATCTGGCGTGAATAAAGTAGAAATGTCTCTGAGAATTTAAGAAAGAATGTATAGTAAATTTCTCAAAAATATGTTAATATTATAATTTTAGACAAATACAGTTTTATTCAAAACAGTTGTACCGATTACAAATGGTTACAGTTTCATGCCGAACACTACGAAGTTTGTTCTCAGTCATTGACGCACGTTCGTAATCCATATGTTGAAACTCTGAATCCAAGAGTGTCGCCTGGTGGCGCTGCGAGCTACTTTCGTCTTTATATAGTATACTAGCAGTACGCGCACGGCGTTGCCCGTGGAATCAGGACTTCAAAAAAGTGGGTGGAAAAAAATGCCCACAATGGCAGGAAAAGTTTCGAAAACAAAATCAAAACAAAAAAATACACATTATTGATATTCCCGCTTATTTTTCTTTGCGAATGACGTCACCTGCCGCGAAGAAGGTCACGTTGCAACAATGCATTGTGGGATGGTAAGGAGAAGCTCTCGCTGTTAAATCTCGCTACGAAAAAACTGTTTAAACCGACCAGGGAAAAATTAATTTTTAAAAAACGAAAAAAGATATTTTAACAGTTCTTGTTTTAAATCCGACATAAACGTTCCATTTATAGGCTGAAAAAAAATGAAAATTATAAAGATGTTAGAACGTCAGATGCGATAATTTAAAGAAATCTTTTTAAAAAATTACTATAAAAGTGACTATTTTTAAAAAATTTCTCAAAATTCAGTAAATTACGTTAAACATATGAAATAAACTTCTTTAGAACGGAAATCGTTTGTTCTTTCCGATAGTGCAACTGTTTTTTACGTACAATTATTCGAAGCCATGCTATTGAGAAATGAGTGCAAAAAATCACCCCAAAAGACTCAAAATATTAAATAAAAAATTTCTAGTTTAAATTTCAAAATTCCGGCTTCGAGGTGCATTCAGTCACCATTACGACTACGTGTATGCCAAATGTCATGGCTGTAAGTGCGATAGATTCGTCTGGACATCGCAGACAAACACACACACACACAAACATTGCCTTTTATAAGTATAGATTGTCAGTCTCTGTCTAATGTTTGTCTTGTGCTGTGTGCATTCTGTGTTGGTCTTTTTTGTTTTCTATGTTGTTCACGACAATAGATTTATATGTTGCTTTCGCCATGGAGTACAATAAATGTTGCCTACGAGTCCTTTCCTGAAAGGAAGATAAACATTTAATTTTAATACTGATTGTATATTTGCGAATATACGAAGTTTGAACACTATATGCCTGTTTTTCAGTCATTATCTAATTCTTCTGAAAATTCTTCTAGTATCTTCACTTCATTGGAACGTGGGAATATATCATAAATTCTGTCATTGTGTGCAACAGTGAATAAACTGTAGGTACGCATGGAGAATGTGTCTCATGGTAGTGAAATGGCGTATCACTTGCATCTTGTTTGTGTGACCAAGGGAAGTCATATAAGGT
>BGPR01008790.1:0-33432 GCA_013235015.1 Araneus ventricosus | reverse complement strand
CTTTATTCTTCTGTTTTCATTTCATTGGAACGTGGAAAAATATCGTAGATTCTGTCTTTGTGTGCAACAGTGAATAAACTGTAGGTACGCATGGAGAATGTGTCTCATGGTAGTGAAATGGAGTATCACTTGCATCTTGTTTGTGTGACCAAGGGAAGTCATATAAGGTAATTATTACGTATGCAGACAAATCTTTAACCATCGCTTTGTACTATGTTAAAACCTTTATTCTTCTGTTTTCATTTCATTGGAACGTGGAAAAATATCGTAGATTCTGTCTTTGTGTGCAACAGTGAATAAACTGTAGGTACGCATAGAGAATGTGTTTCATGGTAGTGAAATGGAGTATCACTTGCATCTTGTTTGTGTGACCAAGGGAAGTCATATAGAGTAATTTTTACGTATGCAGACAAATCTTTAACAGTCCCTCTGTACTATGTTAAAATCTTTATTCTTCTGTTTTCATTTCATTGGAACGTGGAAAAATATCGTAGATTCTGTCTTTGTGTGCAACAGTGAATAAACTGTAGGTACGCATGGAGAATGTGTCTCATGGTAGTGAAATGGAGTATTACTTGCATCTTGTTTGTTTGACCAAGGGAAGTCATATAAGGTAATTATTACGTACGCAGAAAACACTTGAAACTTTCCTCTGTGTGTTTCCTAAACTTTCTTCTTATCGCTGTTTGCAAGGAATTTGGAGCCATTTGTAACCGATACAATTGTTTTGAGTAACCCTGTATGGGCGAGTTTTCTGGGTTTTTTTTAGTTTGGATTCACAAACCGTTTCCATTATCCCTCAGATTTAAACAATCGCTAAATCCGTTTGAATACTGTATCAAGCGCCAAGATAGAATCTGTTCTTTATTTAGTGCAGAAAGCTTTGAATTCTACGTTCTTTGAATTCGTAAAATTCTTTTTATTTAAAAGGGCTAAATTCCAAATCGGACGATTATAATTAGGTAAATCATTTGGTTAAAAATGTAACCACTAGTGATTATCTGAATCGTTTGGTTAAAAATTTAGCTGCCAAACAAGTTTTAGTATTTTACAGAAAAGAGCTATAAAAACAATTATGGTAGCCTTTCTACAAAATGAGGTTGTTATTTTAAGAAAACATTGAGTGCTACAGGAATATGAAATTAAAATTTAAGATTTCAATGTACCAAGAAATTCCATAACACCAAAAAACTCTACTTAATGATTACAATAAACATCTGAATTAATAAACATCTTTAAGCAGAGTGAAGAAATTTTGAATCTTACATATTCATAAAGCATTACACCTTAAGTTGGTCGGTACAGCTGGAGTTTTACATTTCCCCAAATAAACAAAATAGAAAGCTCGTCCATAAAATATAGAGAAATACAAAATAGAGCACTTACCAAAAAAATCATTTGGAAATTATTTTTCCATATAGCCAAATATACTGTGACCAAACATGGCGTGTTTGCTGAGTTTGAGTTTCCGTAATAACAAGTCGTGATGCCGATTTCTATGACAGTTATAATTAAAGTTCTCGCCAATGGACTTTAGTGACGATCATTTGAATCTCTAATTACACGTGCTCAAGGACAATATTTGTCAAGGCGAGGAAGTTTGCTCTTTCTCGAGCGAGAAGAAAACAGTTATTTCTTGAAATAAGATACTTTAAAGTAGAGGGAAGAGCAATCTATCTGGATCTGAAGAGTTCTTATTTTGTGCAAATAACGTTCAGATTTGAGAAATTTTATTGTTTGAAATCTTAGGTTTTCTGAATTTATTGCAGCTTAACTATTTTGAAATATTGTGGGAGAAAGGATTTAACTGAAGGTTTGAGCGAGGATTTAATGTCATTTCGCATGAAATCGATGAATTCACTGGTTTCAAGTTTGATAAATTGCGATGTTATCAATAAATGCTTTATTTGTATTGTATAAGGCATTGGTGTAACTTGTTTTATTTAACTTGATAATATATTTACCCTGGCATACTATCTGTAAATTTCATGATGCAAAAAATACAAACAAAAGAATCTAGTAGGGGAAAGTGGGGTAAAACCGGGCACCTTCATTTTGGGTCTATTAGTTTTAATTTCTAGTGGATAGATTTTGAATTACACTCTCTAATAAAGAAGAAGCAACGGCCATAGAGGCGTGGTTTAGCTGTTAAATTCCCTGCGTCTGTGACGTTTTATTTGTTTTAAGAGGTCAACTGTCTAATGTTCGTTTGTTTTTAAACTATTCTTACTTAATAAACGATACAGTCATAAAACAATATTTTGTCCAGCTTATTATATGTTTACTAAGAATTTTTACCCTGTTAAAAATAAGGATTTTGTTCAATATTTGCATGAATCTATTTGGTTTATTATCACCTCTGGACTCGGGGTAAAACCGGATGGGCACTTACTCCAAGTGGAGGAAGGCCATGCCAGACAGTGCTGATGACTCTTCCGATGAAGACGATAAAAACATCAGACGTTGATTGTTTATATTTTTATGAAGTATCTTCTAATTCAAATAAATGAAAAGGGTGGATCCTATGTAGAAACTGTCTTAGCAGTGCCCACGGTAGCTGCAGTGGCGCGGAGGCAGAAGACAACTTCTTTACATGTGAATTTTATAACTAATACTCTTAAATTGTCATATAAAATAAAAATGATTGCTACTTTTCCACTTAAAATCGAGTTTTCCTAATTTACCATAAAGTTAATATTTGAACCCGGTTTTACTTCACTAGTGGGGTAAAACCTAGTGGTTTGACTTTCATTGATAAAAATGTTATTGAACCATGATTTTTAGGAATGGTGCTAGAGATTAGAAATTGGATTTTTTTAAATTTATATAGTATAATGAACTGTAAAAGAAAGGGTATTAATCAAAAGGTATGTTGTTGTATATTGGTGCAAATTTCTGATGTATTTGCTTCAATTTATTACTGTTCTTTAACAAAATTTATACTGCTCGCTTGTTTGTGAACACGATTGAAGAAAAGACAACAGGAAAGGCTTATAAAATTTGTATGTTATCTTTACTCTAAAATTGTAGATTTCATTATCGAGATAACAGGGCTTGTACACCCTTGCATAATCCACAGATTTCGATTCACCTCCTGCCTTCCATAACATACAGATCATCGTTGAAAGACATGTCGCCGCGAGAGAAAGTGGGCCTGTGGTTGAACGCATAATACCTCCCATTACGAGTTGCTCATGCGACATCCCCCCCATTACGTGGGTACGATATGTCTTCGGAGACGAGGTACCCCCACACCACCATTAATGTACCCTTCAACTGAGCAAGTCCTCTCTTAGTTATACAGCGGGTCCTGGTGCCTCCATTTATTACATGGGGGTACCCCATGAATAAGCCATAAGCTATTTAACCAAGAAAGCAAAGAAACTTCAAACTCTATCTCTAAATCTGTGGCGCAGGGCAATAGGGCAAGGGGTAAACTTACGGTGCCCACTTGCTTCTCGCCAATTTTTCTTGGTGCAATTTGATTTGCTGGCGGCAAACACTATTTGCGATCCGCAGTGCGCTTTTCATTGCTGTACTGCGCATGCTTCATTTGAAAAGGAACCATTGAGCAAGCAATGGCTTCGGCATTTCAAGCGCGTACCGGGCAATTTTTTAAATTAAAAAAACATCAGCGGCTTCCCTTTCTGCAAAGCGGGACACTAGTAGCTTCGCTTATTCATTGAGAAGCGGAAACACAGAATAACATACGCAATTCTGAACCTAAAAGTGACTGAAAATGTTCAAAAACGAGAAAAGTGTAGTTAAAACTTCACATACCTACTTTAATTGCCCAATTGCTGTTTACAATTAGGACACTGGTATCCGCTTGTTATCCATCCCTGATCCACACACTTCAAAAGGGAACCAATGCCACAATCAACAACAGCTGTACGAAGCACACGTAACGAAATGATAAAATCAGACGAAAATCAAATCGACAAAACAAATTCGATTGAATCGACCAATCAAATCAAACGGAACAATGGAACAAACCAATCAAAACGAATCGTAATATCGCGCCATGCGCAAAACACCGATGAACAGATCAATTTCCGGGCATGCGCACATCTCACTCGTTAAAATCAACATTGCGCAACCAAAACAAATATCCTCTCCTCTCCATTCTTGGCGGCAGAGAGTTGGCGATCCTAAGAGGAACGAAGTAAGTGGGCACCGTAGACTGAAAGTTAACCGGGCAAGGTTATGCACTCACCTTTTTATTTATTCCATCTTCGCCTATTAAACCAGCAAAAACTCCACTAGTTCTTAGTTAGGCGAGGGGTGACAGGCTGCTGCTGCTTCTGTGAAAACGATGATAAGAAAATGGAGTGAGTTTGACAAATGAAATTTGGTATGTTGTCTTTACACCAAAATTGTAGATTTCATTTAACCTTTAGGCTGCGGGGACTTAAACCAGAAGAATCGCGTTGAATGCGGGGTGTGAAATCCTCAATTGTGTTTGGTACAGCAGTTCAAAGACTCGTATTCAAAGATAAAAAAATTTCTGGTACAACAGTTGTACCTGTAACGAAAACGTTAACTTATGAATGAAATCCGTCTGTAGAAATCTGTCGCCATTTAAACCTAATCTTATGAAACTCAGTTCCATTGAAAACAACTTCATAGATCTCGTTTAAATTGTTTTCAGTTTGAGTAGTTGATTATCATGCTGAGCAATTCTTATCTTCAATCATAACAGAGGATGCATATTTAGGAGGCGGAAATAATACTGTTATAAATATGGAATACATTCAAAAATCAAAATTAACCCTACAAATTTTATTAAGTTAATTCGAGTAACTTGACTCTAAAACTAATACAAATCCCTAACATTATTGTGGTGCCAGACTGGCGGCATCCCCCGTCATTCCTACCAATTGCGTGGCGCCTCTAGCGGATCTACGGAGAACTTGTCAGTTGACGCTGTGACATCCAGACGGGATGCAAAGAACGACGCTTGCTCAACAGACAATCTTAACGACGTAAAGATGTGTAACTCTGCAGCTACAGTTGATTGTGTTCTTGTTTTATGTACATAGCTAATCATTTTATTTTATTAAGCCATCTAATTGTAACTCTAAATCATCATTAAATCTTTTCATTTAAAGAACTTGTCTTCAGTTGGCCATCCCTGACACCCATATTATTAACCCCTTTCCTCTGGCTTCAGTCAAAATCACAGGGTGAGGTTTCGCCCTCTATTTCTCTTGCCCGAGATGTTTCCGGCTGTAGTGTTCAAAAGTAACGCACCAAACCAAACAGATTAAAAGCAATTCATTTCTTATACCAGGAAAAAAATTATTTCTTATTTCACATACCAGATGGCAGTACCAGACTATTTTTATGTAATTGGCGATAATTTTCAGCAACGGATTCCGAGATTACCACTTTTCGACTATTTTACACAGGAAATGGGTGTCAGGCAATGAGTCATATGAGCGCAATTTCCAAAGTTCTTTGTTAGATCACGCTTATTAAATTTTAACACCACCCTTCCATTCTTCAATTTCCCTCTATTTTGATGAAAATTACTCCGCCCGGCTCATGCGCAAAAGCGCGGAGGGTTTC
This sequence comes from Araneus ventricosus, assembly GCA_013235015.1. Taxonomy (NCBI): domain Eukaryota; kingdom Metazoa; phylum Arthropoda; class Arachnida; order Araneae; family Araneidae; genus Araneus; species Araneus ventricosus. The sequence goes on along the minus strand of BGPR01008790.1, from coordinate 27,861 downwards.
CGAATACAATAGTTAGTTTATTTTAAACTAGATGTTATACTAGAAAAAAATATTGATATTTATTTGCATTATGTGTAAGTTTAATAAAACTCTCTCTTAATGTTTAAAACATTTTTATTTTTTCCTACTTATTGGAAAACAAACATTCAGTCACAATAACCCTGATTGTTGGTTTATCTAAAAGATTAAATTTTCTTAATTTGAAGCTAAAAAAAATTCCAAAAATTAAAAATGAATACATACATTGTTCAAACTCTTATTTTTATACAATTCTCTTGAATAAAAAATAGGCATATTTTTTTTACTGTTTTCTTAAAAAGTTTGCGATCGTTAAGGAGTTTAATAAAACTTCTTTACACGGAGGGATGTTTGTGTGGGGTTTATGACAGTAGGGGGCTACTCAAAAATTAAAAAAAAAAGACTAATCAAGTAGTAACGGAGGAAATAAAGCTTAAGAACGCTTTAGATGAATGTTATCTACTTTTTAAGATAGCTTACTCTGAGAAAAAACGCTCTAATTAAACCTGAAGATTTAATTGGAATATTCAAAATCAGTTATATACGAATGTTATTCTTCTGAATACTATCTTTTAATCAATAAGACTTATTGAATTATCTTAGAAAATGCCTCGTAAACTAAAGACAAAAATTAAAACACTTAATTATTTTCAAGCACTGCTAATGTGAAGCATATAAAAATATATGCGAATTATAATAAGTTGTTGTGTTTAATTTCCGATGGCTGAAATAAAGATTATCCACTAAACGTTCAATTATTTAAAATTTAATTTTTAAATTAAAGCAGAATTATATAGAAATATCAAGCCAAATACAATATATTAAAAGTATAAAGCTTAAATTATTTCCATGGAAGAATTCAACAACAATTTGAAAAACATAAGTTTTTGACGTAAGCAAATGTAATATAAAAAAGTAAATGAAATTCCTCGTTCCTCAGACAGCAATGACTGCTTCAACAACATTTTTTTTCCACCGAATTATTTCAGAAATGTATTATACCCATTAACGAGCAAATGTGTCGAGTAGCCCAATAATTTTTTTCCTTTCGTAAAATATTAGGTTTTATTAAGTTTTTATTCAAATGTGAAGAGATAATAATAAAAAATCCACTTCCACTCATCTCTTTATGTACGATTATAGTTATTCAGGCATTCTTATTCATTTACACATGTACGTGAATTCGTATTAAGATTTTTTTTAGTTATTCATATAAACCTAAAAAAGTGCTTCAAATGTCTTAAAAAGTGTTATTAAGAAAGGGATCTTCATTAATTAAACAGCGTTTTTTTTCTCTCTCAAAACTCCGACTCCGTGTAAAATTACGATAATGGTTTTAATGGATGCATAATAAAAAAGTTGATAATTAAAACAAATGTTGACAAAATACAATTTCTACTTTTTCTGTGTGGAATTAAAAATGCAAACAAATTAATTTTGAGCTCTCTTGGTGAAGTTTTTTATGCTTTCCGAAAATCGTTTGGTTGTGAAAGAAGAGAATTCTAAATAGTGGTTTATTTTTTATTTGTATTGCGAAGTCTGGCAATAAGAGTGCGGTTTATTGAATTTATGGTGACATCTTTTGCATTATCGTTTTTAAGTGCCTGTATATGATCTTCATGGAAGAATAAGTAAAAATAATATCGTTTGGAATAATTATCGTGCTTAATTATTTACATATCACTCTACCGTGCTTAAAAACGTGTTGAAGGCTGTTTTTAGAAGGTTCCTGGTATGCTATTATCACCCTTCTTTCGCTATTCATAATAAAGTAAAATAATGGATAGAGAGATAAAAAAAATGAAAATTATGAGACAAAAAGCATTTTTTTTTTAAATTAAGAAAGAGCTATTTCAAAGGAAACGATTAAGTATTTCTAGAATAAAGATTTAGTGACATGCAGTTTGTTAAAGATGTTGTAGTTTTATTCCAACCTTCTGTATCTTTCATTATTTCTGTACTTCTATCGATATTGTGTAATATTGTAATCGATATCAGTCTTGTTTCTTAAAAATTTTAAAAATTTAATCTTTGTGACAGAAGTAAAACGAAATAAAGCTATGGTTGACTCCTAAGAATCGACGTTTTATTTTCTCTTCCTGATTCTTGAATTCAATTTTATTGCAAATATTATCCACCTTAGTTACATTGGATATGTAAAATCTCTGCTGTAATGTAAGTTTCTATTTACGACAACTTCACTTGATAGAAGTTTGGATATATATTCGGCGTTAGTTATTTTTTGAAAACTGAGAAAATCGGTTATTTTCTTCTGAACGCGAAAGCGTTTGTGCTCAAAAACCGTCTTGTATAAATATTCTAATTCATAGTTTTGTCAGTCTTAATGAATGGGAATATATGAATAAATCAAAGATAAAATGAAGTATTTGTGAAATCAATAATAATTTTTAAGAAATGCGTCGCTGTAGAAAAAAGACAAAACTCATTTCGCTTACTTAGTCACTGGAAATTAAGTTTCCCATAAAGACGAAACTAAAAAAGAAGTTCTTTAATAGAAGAAAAACTGTTTGTTCTGTTTTTTTTAAAAATTCAACTTTTATTTGATAAATATGCCAACTAAATAATTATCAAGATGTCTATAAAATTAATGACCTTTTTTCTAGAATATAAGGTAATTTATCGATGAATTTTCCAATATTATTCAGATCACTTTGTTAAGAACACTTTAAAAAGGTTGAAGAAATCGTAAACAGTTAGAAAAATAGACCAAATAATATATATATATTCAATAATAATTTTTAAAAATGCGTCTCTAGGATTAAGCATATTTTGTTAAGTTAGCAGCAAGGAACTAAGTTTTCTATGCAAAGTAAATTAGAAAAGGAGTTTTCAAATACAGAACAATAAATTTTCAGGAAAATTATAATTATATTTTTAATTATAAACAAAATCAAATCATAATAATAATAATAATTGTGTCAAGTTCTCAAAAATAAAACCCTTCAAAACTTTGCGATGAAAACATGCATCTAAATTTTCCAAATTACAATGATTTATCTCGCTCAGTATGAAAAATATAGAATCGAAATAATAAAATGAGTTATCAATGTTCAATAGGGTGTATTAAGAATTTTTTTTAATTCAAAATTCTAATTCGATAAAAAGTTGTCACTATGGTCACAAATTAACCAAAAACAGTTTTAGCTAAATTCAAAAATATTTAGGTCTCTCGAAATGGGCTTAAAAATTGAAGCTTTTTGTCTAAAACCTACAAACGCGGAAAAAAAAATGGATCCAAAAAGCATTATTCCGTCACTAATCATTGCTTCTTAAAGCTAAAGACAGCATTTTACAGGAAATAACATATATAAGAGATTCCAGGGTTAAAATTCTCTTACTGTGTCATCTACATAATTAAAATGGCACTAACTTCAAAATTCTCAATGGCAACACCCTTTTTGATGCCATAAATAAATTTCTCATTAAAAAATACCGCAGGATATTAATTTTGGTTATTATATCCTTATCTATTGGAAGATATTTGACATTTTGTGTTCTCGACGTAAAAGATGTCGTCTGCACATTTACTTACTAAACTTTTCTGCTTGCCTTTAAATGTCGGTAGTAGCATTCTAAATTATTTCTCACTTTAAATGTTATTTTCAAAGTAATGGTCTACATTTTACAATAGGAGAAACTTGATTTGTAAAAGAAAAATAAATCGATTAATATTCCGACAATTTAATTTATAGAGTTTTAATATTATATATAAATAGTTAAAATCTTTATATATTCAAGTTAAAGTGGTGTAATGATTATATTTAATAATGAAAACGTTTTCGAAATATAAGACTCCCCCGCCCTTAAGTGCATCGTTTTACAGCGAAAATTGAAAAGTTAATGTAACTTCAAAACTTCTCGAACAAATATGCTGAAATCTTGCATAGGCTTATCAAATGGCCATCTGCGTCAGTTACTGATAACATTTATAAGTCCCAAATAGCAATTTTAATTTGCAGCAAGCTTGAACTGCAAATCTGTAAGGTTGACACGACAAGAGTGCAAGCTTGAAACAAGCTTGCAGTAAGTTAACGTTAAGAACATAAGTGTGGCCTACAAAGAATACCATAAAGGCATTTCTCGGTAGAGTTGAATGAATCTTCCTCATCTTCTAAAAAATAAATCAACTTCTAAAAATCTGATCATCTTCAAAAAATAAATGAAACAAATAAACCACTGTTTCTAATGGATGTTTTAAAGCATTTTGGAACAATTCCATTGATCCATTGGAGGCCTCAGTTGCTGTTCCCTCACAGCCAAAATCTTTAATATTTTTCTCATATATGAAGTTTACTTCCATAAACCTTAGTATTGATGATACTGTATCTTTCCCAGAGCCACTGTCTGGGGTTACGCGTCAAAAATATGTCGATATGGTTTTCCAACCAAAGATATGCGTTCTTCTTATACAATCGTCCTGTCAGATTTGCCAATTGTAATTTATTAACTTATTGTTTCATATTTTCAAGCATCAAAATAGAGTGCAATTTTTTACGAGGTGCGAGTTGAATCTTTGTGGTATTTTACCCTTTCACGAATAACCTTCGATCTATCCATTACCGCTGCTGATTTTCTGTCTCACAACATTTAAATCCTATAAACAGCACTTTCTAGTTGAGCGCCTGCTCTACTGGAAATGGCTCTACGGTCACATTCTCTAGCTGAAGCGACATGACTTGATATCTGAGTATAGTTACATTACAACCCCTGTTAACCCTTTCCGGTGCAAGGCATTAAATTTTTTGAAATACGATGAAAACACATTATGAATGGGTTTAGTTTATTGCAAAAAATAGAATCTACAAAAAATTTTAACTTGCATCATTCCGAGGGGGGTCATACCCCTTTGGGGACACCCCCTCATATGAGGACCCCTTTAGATACAGGCACCTTGATACGCTCAAAAAATATTGTTCAATCCTAAAGAAAATCATAAATTAAAACTTCAAGAATATTGGAGGAAAATTGTTGAGTGAATTTGCTACAATTATAAACGCCAAGAACTCAAAAAATTTCCTATCTCCGAGTCAAGGAATTTTCACATTTTTAGTGTCTGATATTTCCGATTCGAAAGCGAAATTTCATTGTGGTGCCATCTACATTCTAAAAGGAGTACTATGAACTGCCTTTTCGTGCATCTTTCCGGGTTTCAAAGTGGATTGGAATTTTTTCAGAAAATTTTAAAGTTGGTGTCCTCTTTTGTGCCCACTACCCTGGAAAGGGTTAACCGAACTAAAGAGGGATAGCCGTTTCGTATAACGATGTTTTCGGTTAAGTCATGAACATGTATTACTGTCTTGTATGTAATTACAGTATGTAATTCTGAAATATTTTGAAGGTAAAACGAATTCAAAACTATCTTTGTAGGTTACACTTATGTTCTTTATCAAAGTTAACACTCCGCTCGCACCGGTGACTTCGGGGACAAAGCTCCTGATAGGCATAAGTAAACAATCTCTTAATTAATATTGTTAATACCCATTAATATTAATTTTATCTTTTTAAAATTAAACACTGACCTTCTTGGGAAGGCTTAAAAGAAAAAAGTGGAGAAATTGTTGAAAAAAGTCTCGCTTTCGCGATTATTTCCGTTTGGTACATACAGTACGTGTTTTCCTGATTTGGGATTTCTGAGGCATTTCTGAGAACCCGGGTATGTGTTATCCCGCGTTCGGTTTACCGGGATTTTATATGTATTTGTGATTTCACAAAATGATATTTTCGCTATTTCCAAAAAGCTATATTGCTATATAGACTATAAATAAAATATTTGTTATTAACCTAAAGGATGGGTTGAAAATTGAAAAATATGTGTATTTGGAAGAAAAATTAAGGTTCTCATGTAGATTCCGGGAGACCTAAACTTTACGTAACATATATAATTATTTTTTACTGTTAGTTAGCACACTTTTCACATTTTTGTACTTAAATAGAAAGCAAATTTCTGTTTTCATATTTCTTTAAAAAGTTGAAAATCCACTTTTTTGATACAAAAATTCTATTTTTAGGCCCATCCGGGAGACCTAAATATTTTTCCAATTTAGCTAAATCTCGTTTTGGTAAATATGTTACCAAAGTGACAACATTTATCGACTTAGAATTTTGAATTTGTAAAAACCGTTTTCCGTTATACGCCCTGATGTTCAATGACGTTGCTGGAAATTCAGAAAGGGAATCTATATAATATTCCTACAAATTATCGTCTGTTATTATGTTTCAATACATTTGCTTTCAAGAAACAGATATTTAATTGAATTCTATCTTTCGAGAACAACATATAATATAGCGAAAACCCCAACACATAGCTATATTTGCGGTGGGAAAATTCTTATGAAACGATTTTTATGAAAGAAATGAAATTAAAAATATTTCAGTAGAAGTAAAATGAAATCTTCTTCAAGACGTAAATACCCAACTTATTCAGACACATTTTTTAAAGCTTAAAACATTAATTTCGAATCTGAGAATAAATAAGTTTCAGTGCAGCTAATTTTGAATCTTTATTTCGTTTAATTTTTACAAAAGGGTACGAACGATGTGATGAATTTAAAGATACTGTTTTACAATGAATACGGTTTTTCGCTTTGAAGGAAGTATACCCGCTGCGGTTACGATTATTTCAGTAATTCTTCCTAATTAACTGATTTCTCTTTTTTCAGTGATAAATATGTTTAAAAAGTTTTTATTCTTTGGCTCTTCGTATCATTCAAATCCTTAGTTTATTTGCAACAATTCTTCGACTTTTAAATATTTAATTCGTAATAAGGCATCATTTAAAAAAATATTTCGATACATTTGAGCAGACCATTATGCACTTTTATTAGAAGACGCAAAATAACTTAATACAATTATTTTCGGTGATTTGAAACAATGTGTGTATCTGGTAAATAAATAAATACAGTGAATAAAAAAAATCCTAAGAATGTTATAAAGGTTGTTGCAATTTTAATCTCATTTCAAACGATGGTTTACTTCAATTATTTGTTTTTAAGTTCAGGATATTTTTTGTGTGCATTTTAAAACTTTTTTAATTCGTTAAAAATGAGTGAGTGAAGTTTCATTTAAATTCGTAAGATAAATATTATATTCATTTAAAAATAATCTAGAATTTGAAATAATTTTTTTCAAAATTAAATGTACTAAAGAGTATTACATTTTTTTTGTCTTTCGAATGCCATCATGTTATTTTATTTCACAAATATTTTGAATTTCACTATCGTCCTTTTTTAAAATTAAAATTAAAATAAATGCTAAAAGCTAATCTATATTTTCAAAACAGGAAATGCTGTCTTCGTTTTTTCTTTACTGATTTTTGTACTAATAATTAACACCAAAATGTTTCAGAATGAAAGAGTACAGTAAAAAAATTGCTCTTTGTGATAAATTCTCGGTAATTATAGTTTTTCATATTGTTTGTATTTTTATATATGCAGCATATACATATTTTTGTCTTATTTTTATGAGTAAAAGTAACCAAAAAATATTTTTTTAATTCATTACATTATATATTTTTCCTCAAAAAATAATACTTGCAACAGATTAGTATTCGAAATTAGAATTTGTTTTTAGATCTTGGAAACCTTAAACTCCTATTTCCATTCTTTCACAAAAGATACATTCGAAAATAGAAACTCATTAATATTTTTCTAAAGAAAGTGGCATCATTATTTTTAATATTCAATTGAAAGTTCTAACATTCAGTAATTACTATTATTTTTAAACTTTTCAGTTATGATGCTAATTGAAAAAAATGATTTTCCTCGAAATTTACCATTCCAAGATTTCTAACGCCACTTTTGAAAACAAAAATTGTTATTTAAATTTGTTCATAGAAATATTTTTAGTAAAAAAATTAGTTATTTTTTTTACAAATTACCTAAATATCTCCCTTTTATTATGTGTTATTTTTAAATCTTATGACAATCGCTTGTCTTCTTTGACTTCTTTAATAATGTATATATTTTTAGTGAGCTATTGAAATTTCACATTTTTGCATTTTTTTCTGTCTTAAACATAATATGCGTTATATTCGAATTTATAGGAATATAAAATTAATGAGCTCATATAATTTCCTAGCAAGTCTCTACGAAACTAACTACGGGTACATAACTAAATTAAATTCAAATAGATGATGACAAACATTCATTCGATATATTAAAGATAATTATTTCAAAAAAATGCTTTTAAATAGATATAAATAAATCTGCATCGAATGTGCAACCGATAATATTTCCGAGACAGAATAATAATAACAAAAAATAATTACTTTTAAATATAAATAAATAAATCTGCATTGAATGTGCAAACGATAATATTTCCCAGACAGAATAATAATAACAAAAAATAATTACTTTTTAATATAAATAAATAAATCTGCATTGAATGCGCAAACAAAAATATTTCCAAGACGGAATAATAATAAAAAAATTATTATTTTTAAATATAAATAAATAAATTTTTATTGAATGTGCTAATAAAAATATTTCCGAGATAAATATTCTAATAACATTAAATGAGCACCAAAATCTTTGTTACCGCATTTATTTGCCTGCCGATGTTTTCATAATTACTTGGTTTCATAGACTGGGTTTTAAAATTAAATACTGTAACGGCCTATCAAATGAATGAGCACCATTTACATTTTTTTTTATGAAAATGGCATTATAAATTTAAATTGGGAAAATAATATCATTGAAATGAAGTTTGTTTTCATCGATGTGTAGTAGGAACTCATGACTGCATCATAGGTTTTGCTCATGCGTCATTTCTTAAATGACTCAATCAGCCTTGTGTATAAAATATGACAAAATCTAGGATGGTGCATTTTTATTGCCTTCTTCTGTGTTTCACTTCAAAAATGTTTTCAGAGTATGTATTTTTTGGAAAACTAATTAAAATTTTTATTTTATATATTTATTGCAGTTGTTAAGAAGTATGGGTACAATATTTTTATTACAGAGACGATTTATTCGAAAATCTTATTTCTGTTTCTTATAAATACTTTTCAAATAAACCAAATGATCAAAATCAAAAGTAAATCTTAAGTTCCATATCCGAAGGTATAGAAAAATTACAGCTCTACTTCATTTATTTATGACCAGTTGCAGTTGAAAAAAATTAACTGTATTCGAATAAAATTGAAGTGTTTTGAAGCAAGATAAATAATATTGCTGTGTCAGTTGGTTTTGTGAAAGATTGAGCATTGTCCAAATATTTATATTTTTATGCGATTTCTGTAATGCCACATATAACCATTAAATTAGTGAGTTGAACGACTTCGTCATTCATAACGCCATCCCGTTGCTTTTATTGGCGATAAAAACAATGGCCCGTTATGTGAAGACGTGTTGACTTATGAATGGTATTAAGTTTCAGTATTCCTACACAGGATGACTTTGTAAGCTATATGAAACTACGACGCTTTTCTATTTCTTATTCAAAATTTTACTTTTTTCTATCTAATATTCAGTAACTGTAAAAAATAAAGACAAATATGGTATGTACTTGGATATTTCGGGAGAAGTCTTCCATATATTCTAATTAAATCCGTTGATTCGAGAAATAAAAAAATGGATCACAGCGTCTAGTATTGCATGATTAAAGATTTGTAGGGCAAATGACGAAACAAAAAATCAAATTCGCGTTAAAACTTTTTATTCCAAATAACTTCTTTTAATACTCATTCTCTAATTATTTTTAAAAATCAGTTTTCGTTGCCATTCTGTAAAATTAAATTTTAAGAGGACAAAAGTTTGATATTATAGAGATAAACTTTTACAAAATCGTCTGCAATTGAGGCTGCATTAAATTTAATTAAAACAAAGATAATATATGTATAGATGATTTTATAAAATCGTCTGGCAAAAAAAGTAAACGGAAAGAAATAAAATATAGATGATTTTATAAAATCGTCTGGCAAAAAAAGTAAACGGAAAGAAATAAAAATGTAATATATATATGTAATCGTATTTACAAGCGAAAAATTACATTTGCAATTTCAAATCCAGCAATATTTTAACTAAATGTAAGGCACATGGAAGCGAACTATTAAAAGAAATTACTAACCTCGAAATCAGCTCATTTAAGATGATAATAATTTGATTTGATTTGATTGGGGTTTTTTGTGGGAATTTTCAGCAACAAAGTCTATTATCCCCTATTCATTCCATAGTTCTTTTCAATCAGTAATCAAGAAAACAGATAAAAATTGCCATCAAAAGACGGGCTAAAATTATTGCCGATCTGATTCGGTCAAGAGAAAAAAAAAATGGCACCCTCCTAGAAAGGCCTCCATATTCTTTTCTATGATAATAATTTATTTTATAACTGATTTGTATCATAATATGGAATATTTCTCTGGTTTGTTTACATACCTGTAACATGTATTTCATGTAACACTAAGTCAACGGCTCTTCAAAGCGGAAGTCCAACATACAAGCATATAAAGTCAATGTTTTTAATGTAAGTAAACAAACAAGAAACCTCGTCCAATGCGACAAAAACCATATGTTATGCCTCGTTGATAATCTAGCTCCCAGATTCGCTTTTTGGTAGTCTGATATCATCATGTAGCACTTTTTGATAAAAATTAGCATTTTAATATGCCTTTAGTTGAACGAAAATTTGCTTTATATACTACAGGAAGTTTTGGGGTCTTCTGGAAATTACAGAAAATGACAATTGCATTTAAATTTATATTTTGATATGTTTCTTTAGATGTCTTTTGGGAATTGTGCTAAATCTACAGAGTTTAATTTTTTAATGCAAGAGTTTAAAAAGGGGTTCCAAGTCAACAAATGAAATCAAAACAACTGAGTGTATGACTTAACATTGCCAAAATCTTTAGCGTTATAATAATATAGTATAAAAACAAATTTGAAATTACTTAATTTGAAACTAGTGAACGAAAAGATTTTGGGTTTTGGGTTTGAAGGAAAGAGAATTTAGTTTTCTTACGAAAAGATATTTACAATCATTGGCCAAATTTTTCTATGAAATGTTAGTTCACGTTTATAATAAAATCAAATAATTGTTCATAATCTATCTTTTAATAGATTATTGAGTTTTATAGATAAATTGTTATTGTTCATGAAGTTAACCTTTCAGTTAATAAATTTTTGAATCTATTAAGTTAAATATTATGAATCGAATGATGTAAAATAAAATTTCATCTATCGACAATTTCACTATATTAGCACAAATAAAAATTGCATCTAACGTTGAATTGTGAGTATTTCGATGATTATGAAATTAAAATACGTCAGTTGTAATTGAGAAAATTGTAATGAAACAATCTCATTGAAATTGCATTTTACTTTTAAATCTAATTAAATCAGAATAGAAGTGAAATTTTAATTTATTGTATGAAGGCTAGTTCAAATGTTATTAAAAATATCATAAACTAATAGAATAAGCATAAGTGTAATGGAGAATCAAATGAAAGTGAAATAAAATATGCGGAATTTCCATTTTCGTAAACTTTAGTAATTACTTTAGAAAACAACTTCTTTTTTCGGTCAAAATTATTTCAGAAATATGTTATCTATATTGATGGCAAGATGCATGGAATCGTTCTACAAATAATTTTCCTTCCGTAAAATTTCAAGAACTTCTTAAGAATTATTTATATCTTTATTTAAAGGGTAATTGATAAAAAAAAAAACTTTCTGCACATCTCTTTAGGCAAGTTACAGAGGCATTCGGATATATCAGTTTACAGGCGAATTTATATAAACAATTTTTTTTATCCATTCACATAAAGATAAAAATGCGTTTGAAATGTCAATAAACGAATCGTTAAGGAAAAGATATTTATTAATTAAAAAGCGTTTGTTTTTCGCAGCGTCGACTTAGTGTCTTCTGATAATGTTTATAATGGACGCACAGTCATAAAATGTTGATAATTGAAACACATATCGATGGAATGTAACTTCTGCTTATCATCTAGAATAATAATAATAAAAAAACGTAAAGAATTTATTTTTGAGAGTTCTTGGAAATTTTTTAAAACTATTTTCTGAGAATCGTTTGGTTGGGAAAGGAAAGAATTCTGAATATCTGTTTGTAATTTTAATTGTGTCACAAACTTGGCTTTAAGTGCCATGTTTTTGAATTTATGATGGAAACTAACTTTTTATCTTTCTAAAATATGTACATATGATCTAAAGGATAAATAAATAGGAATTATAAGTTTTTGTATTATTGTGCTTAGAGTTCTTTACATATTGTTCTGGCATGTTTGTCAATTTGTATATGGTTGTTTAAGAAATAATATAGCTCCATTTTCTTTGACTGTTCATAATAAAGTAAACTAATGCACAATTAAATGAAAATATTTCTAAAAATTAATTAATGCATAGAGAAAAATGTGGAATATTAAGGATCTTCGTTTCTCCTTGTTAGATAGAAGTTAGAAAAATTAATAATTGTGTTTTTTATAAGAATAATGATTCATTGATATGCAATAGAGCTTCGTTACAGGAAATCTTTTAAAAAACCTCATACTAATACAGGGGTTTAATATATATATTTATTGCAATAAAATAAAACTCAGAAAGTTGAAATGAAATTTCAGAGAATAAAAAATGTAAAAACAAGTAAATAATTAAAAAATATTTAGGGTAGAATTGCCGAATTTGGACGGGTTCCTATATTGGACTAGCGTCATAATTTCAATTCTATTAAACATATGGGCTGTAAAATAGGACCGATGTAAATGTGGTGTATGAAATAATTTTTAAGAAAAAGTGCCAAAAGTTACAGATCAAGTGTTAGATTTAGGTATCTCCAATTAATTATTTAAACAAAACAAAAGATAAAATAAACTCTTACGCTAGTTAAATTAAGTAGGAAAATATGTTATTATATACAGGAAAATTATTTGGCTAAATATCGCTATTTTACTATAATAATGTTATTAAAAACGTTTAAATTTGAGGTTAGAGGAATATATTTTGTTGTTGTCGAATCCTTGCCTCTATAGGACAAAAAACAGTTGCATAAATTGGACTGTTTTAATCAGTGAGATTATTATTTTGAAATACAGAAAAAGTAGTTGTCACCACTACTAATTCTCTTAAATTGGAAGTGGGTTTAGTTTAGTTATATTAAAGACGCGTTTTGAAGCAACACTAGATCTATTCTGGGACAGAACTCGTAATTTTGAACCACGCTCAGATGACAAGGACTACACCTGAGGTGACACCCCCTCTCAAAGTCTTCCACACCACACCAGCGGAAGGACTAAATTGGAAGTGGAACAATCCAAAGAAGAAAAACAATAAAATAGTATGAAATCCATCAAATGTTGGATAAAAAATGGCAAAAAACTAAGAATACGTATAATTTGCAGCATTAGTGAGGATGAAAATCAGAGTGGTATAGTGCATACTTGTCTTCATACATTGTGTGCTGGGGCGAATTTCAGGAAAAAATATTTTTGCTTTAATTATGCTTAAATAAAGAGTTCATCCAATTTAAATGGAATCCTATGTAATCCTATCAATCAAGTGGTAGAACCTAGTAAACCAATTTTCTTAACTCGACCGATGACACAATTTTTAAGCTATTATTTTCCTAGTTTGAAGAGCATTTCAAAAAAAGTTAATTACACTATTCTGATGATAAATTAATTACAAAAATATTCTACTACTTGTTTTCCATTAAAATTTCTTCTATATCATTGTATATTAAAATTACGCATGTGGCTCAAATTTAGTAAACTTCCCCAACTTAGAAATTGAAAAGAAAAAGATTCTGTACAATATTCGCACATATTATCGTCTGATACTTAGTTTTAATTCATTCACTTGCAACAAACAGTGAGTAAAATACCCAAACCTTAGAATTTTGGCAACAACGAATTTTATAATTATCATTTAAAAAGAATAGGTATAATTTGCTTCAGCATTTGGAGAATTTGGTATAGCTAAAAGAATTTTCTTAATCGGTAGAAATAATTCCACTCACTGTGAATAAAAAGAAATCAGTATTAAAAAAGGAAAGTAAAATATGTAATACACATTTTCACATTTAATTATGAAAAAGATTTGACAATTATTACAGTTCCTTTAATTTCAACCGTTATCTCGAATATTTAATTTTTCTCATACATAGCAAAAGAACAGCAGGAACTTTCTTTTTTAGTTTTGTAGCTGTCATTTATTCAATGAAGCTTTATTTTTTGACTTAAAATGAATTCATCGATGTGGTTTTAAAATGAAATCCCAATTTCATGTTACTTCGACGCAGAAAAAAGTATTCATTACGGTTACAAATATTTCAGAAATTCTTACTAATTAACTGTTTTTTTTACAGTATTTGAAGTATTAATGTGTTAAAAGAGTTTTCGAGTTTTGAAACTTATCAATATTTGCCTTTTTCCTAAGGTTTCCAGCTCCGCCGTAACGTATTTCATTGACTCTGATCATTAAAACTTTAATGAGATATCCGTTTTCAAATATTTTGATACAGTTTGACAAAGGAGTGCTTTAAGCAGAATCTTTGTAATTATTCGATAAAAAGTCTTTCAAAGATTTTAATCAATGTGTGTAGAAGTGAAATGATCGAGGAAAAAATGTAATTATGTTATGAAAAGTTTAGTATTTTTATTTCACTTTCAGACACTGAAATAATTCAGATTCTTGAAGCGAACACTGTGCATTAAAGAAGGATAAGATTATCAAACTAATATTTTTTGTATATTTTATAGCATTTAGTTCATTTGATAATCAGTTGAGTTTTTACTTAGTTAAAGATAAATGCCTGAGATGTGACTCTATATTTTTGCAAATTGCAATTAATTTTTAAAAGTTAGATCCAACACGAAGTAATTAATGATAATTAGTAAACTGAATTTCTTCGTGGTATTTTATTTGATAGAAGTTTCAGATAATTGAAATCCTTATTTTTAAAAATTAAAAATATATATAGCAGTAATGAGATTCGAGCTTATGAAAAGTTGAATATTACATTTTTTTTATCAGCACTGAATCAATATTTCTGCAATTAATGTCAAACATATTTCAGATTTCATTGATATTTATTTAGAATAAAATATATAAAAATAACAAAATCTTTAAATCTTCCTTTAATAATTTTTTAAATCTCATGATAATCGTTTGCATTTATTTATATTTAACACTTAATTAACATTTCTAATCTACGTTTAGAATTTCTTTTTAAATTTAAATTTCATATCTTAGATACTTTGCCTTGAAATAATTGCATGTAGTAATATACAATATATTCGCATTTTTACGAACTTAATCGGTAATATATTTGACTAATAAGTTATCACTAGATAACTACAAAATATTTAAAAATTGCAAAAATGAATAAATATGAAACAGCTGTAAATAATCCTGCATTTAACTAACCGGAGATAATTCATTCTAAAAGAATTTTAAGCAGACGTAAATAAATTTTAATTAAACATACCAAAACAATTTTATTCAGACAGATTAATCATAAATCAACTAAATATTAACAAAACATTAATTAACGTGATTGTTTTTTTTTCTCATAATCGTACAATGTTAGGACTTCAAAATTTAGATATTTTTATTGGAAAATACTTTCAAAGCCGAAATTTTCGGCAAATATTATAAAAGTTATTTTTTATGTTATTTACAACATATGTTAACCCTCTGATTCCTGAGACCACTGGAATAGAGGAACCTCAAAATAAGGGAAAGCCCGAGTTCCTCTTTCAAAGATAAGGGAATTAACCTCCCTCTTCAAAAACCACAATGACAGCTCGCACTGTTGGAATTCTAAAAAAATCCCCCTTTTCTCCAAACCCATTTGACGAGCCGCTCTAACGATGAAAGTGCGCCGAAGATGTGAAATCAATCACACTTAGCGGAAGGGGATGGAAATTTCGCAGTGATATTTGGATGTTTCAGACGATCGTTGTCTTTTGCTTGAAGAGACGTTTGAGACTTTCCCGTATCGATAGAGTTAAAAAAGTACTGATAGCAATTGCGACTTTTCAACTCTGAAACAAGCAGTGATGAAAACACAAAAAATAAAAAATCTCAAGATAATCTATTTAAAATAGAAGAGAAAAACAGGTTTAATTCTATATAGCCCAAATTTTTTATCCGTAATTACCTGAATTGCATTTTAGGAAATTATCGAAGCATCTTTTTTCAACGGGTGATTTCTAATAAATGAAAATGAACGCTCATTAGAGTAGATGAGTTTTCGTCGAGCAACATGGAAGCAAAACCAAACAACAGCGAACGAGAAACCACTGGAGGAACATAAATCAAGAGAGCGAAGGTCTTCCTCGGATGAGAGGGAGAAAAAAAATAGAAACTTTACTCCTTTGACCTTCCGCAGAAGTCTTATAGTCTATGGAGCTCAAAGCCACCACCAAACTCCGTGGAAGGAAATGTTGTCTTCGCCTTCCGAAGCATAGCTTCGCTGTTTGCGCAGTGAACGAATTTTGATGCTTACGAGAGCTGTTTTTAGGAAGCTTTGATTCGTTATATTCGGCTTATTGATGTATTTTCTGTCTTCTTTCTTCGTTTTCGCTCTTATTAAATTCCTACTATTAGTTCGCACTCTCCCTATACATATATTTATTTATTTATGTATCTTGTTCAAATTTTCAATCGTTAATAAAATACTTTTTATTCATCCACTCAAGTTCAAATACATTTTTTAAAACTTGTAGTGGATGACACTTGATGTTAATACAGTTTTTTCAAATATTAATTCATTAATTTAATTGAATTAATTAATTTGAGTTTTATATGGGAGAAAAAATTTCTAAGATAAAATTTTTCTTTGTTGACCTAAGTAGGAATTGACTTAATTTTTTTATATTACTTGTTTTCCTCTATTTTCGTTGCTTATCAAACTTTTCAATGATTAAAAATAACCGAATATGATTAAAAATAAAACCTTTTAAAACAATTTCAGGTGGCGTTGTAGTTCTGCAGCCTTAATGGACGAGTTACCAATTTTAGTGATAGAATATTATTCTTACAGAGAGTTCACGTTTCGGATTCTGTACAAAATTGCTTTTTATGGCAAAACTAAAGCTATAATACTAAATGAGAAAAGAAATGAAATATTTCATCTTATCGTTGATTGTATTGCATGAAAACTAGCATAAGAAATAAACCTTAAGACTTGCAAATTGCTTTGCTATTGGAAATCATATAAAAACAATTCATAACAAACTGAGTGTAAAAATGAATTCACAGACAAACGTAGTTTTAAGTCTATATGCGGAGTTATCGAAGTTCTTAATGCTATACTTTATATACAGGGTGAGTATTAATTAATCTATAACTTCGAAGTGAAATAACTTCTCATAGTCTCGCTAGATGTCGCTGGAAATGCGTGCATTGAGAGAGGGCATAAAAGAAAATTATTTCATTTCGCTTCTATCCTTGAGTGGAAATTCTAGATAAATAAGGAAATCATAAAAGGATGTATAAAACTATCTTTGGTTAAAAATCAAATATAAACAAAACATGTAAGATTTCTTCTTTCTTCCACTTAAGTGACTGCATGAACATGAGTTTTAGTTCTACAAAATTAGTTTAAAATTAAATCGACTCCAGTTATGAAAACACGTGCCAATCACAACCACAACAATTTTCTTTTCATTTATAAGTTTTTCTACTGTTCATTTAGTTTTTTTTTATGTAAATAGGAAAATATATAATGCAATAAATAACTTAGATAATTTTTTATAGAAAATTATATATATTTGTGTATTTTAATAATTAACACTTTTACCAAAAATTATGTGGAGTTTTTTTGACAGTTCACAAAAAAATACGCTTCGATTGCCCTAAAAAGAATGGCTAAGAACGCTGTTTTCATTAATTAAAAAATATTTTTTTCTAGAATCGACTACATACAAAATTGCGATAATGGTTCTAATGGATATACAATAAAAAAGTTGATAATTAAAACAAATGTTGACGAAACGGAACTTTTTTCCCTTTGTGAAATAAAAAAATGTAAACAAATTAATTTTCAGTGTTCTGGGTTTTTCGGAAATCGTTTGGCTCAATAAGAAAAGAACCCTAAATAGTAGTTTATTTTTTATGTCTGAAACCTGGTGATAAGAGTTAAGTTTATTGAATTTATGATGCCATCTTTTATATTAACTATTTTAATTACGTGTATACGATCTGGATGGAAGAAGAAAATAGTTTATTATGATAATTTTGCTTATTTCTTTGAGCATCATTCTGTCATGGTGGATTCTTCACAGATGGTTGTTTTTGGAAACATTATGGTATGTTATTATATTTATTTTCCCTGACAACGCATAATGTATTAAACTAATAGGCTGTGCGATGAAAACATTCATGGAAATGAAATAATGCATGTAAAAAAAATTAGATTATGAAACAAAGATTTCCTTCCATGTTTAAAAAGTATTAGAGAAAAGGAAATAGTTCTGTTTTTATAAGAATAATCTTTATTGACATTTTGCTTATCCTTTTCAGTACTGATATGAATTTTGAACTATAAATTCCGTTAATGTTTGCGGTAATATGTCCTAAGTAAATTAAAGCGTGTCAGAAAAATGTTGAAACATATTTCATCTTTTTAAAATTTTTAATATGGCTATATTTATAGGTTGCGTACGTGAAGCAAAAATCTTTCAAAAAGCTCTATAGGGAAGGCAGAGCATATTTGGCACGTAGATAATTTCTGGGTAGTAGGTGAATACTTTGAAAATTATAATTAGAATTTTAATTAATTAAACATCAATTGAAAGTTCAAACTTTTTTCACAGAAATTTTGGAACACATTATGGCATAAAACGCATTTTTACGTCACTTTAAAACTCAAAAAACTAGCTTTCCAATGAAACCCTTCTTCCAGCGTAATTTTGTCTTTAATAATTTTAATAATTTTTCAAAATTAGCTTAAACATTATTTTGTAAACATTCGTTTATAATGTGTAATTTTTTCTTAATATATTTTGTAATTTTTCCTTATTATATTCCGTAATTTTTCCTTAATATGTTTGAAATTTTTCTTGCAGTAAAATAGGAAGAAAATAAATAATCAATGCGAATATTTTTAAAACTCTCGCTTGCTTAAGCAAAAAGAAAATTAATAGATTTTTCATTTTATAAATTAGCTAATGATTTAACTCATATCAAAACAATGGATGTATTTTTAACATGATGATGTTTTCAGGCAGGCATTCGTTCTGTAAATTACGTGATGTTAAAATCGTTACTCTCACATTGCAACAGCTGATGCAATCAAGACAGACGAATCAATCCTGAAACATTATCATGTTTCGATTTTAGAACTAGAAGTTAAATTATCTTTCATCCTTTCGCAAAATTATAAAGTTTTCATTTAAATTTGAACATATAATAATAGAAGAACCCTACCTCCGCGCATCTCTTTATGTACGATAAAGATTATTCAGGCATTGTTACACTATATGATTTAGTATTAAGTTTCTTTTGTTACTCATATAAATCTAAAATTGCGCTTCAAATGCCTTAAAAAGTAATATTAAGAAAGGAATCTTCGTTAATTAAACAGCATTTTTTAACTAAGTCGACTCTGTATAAAATTGCGATAATAGTTTTGATGAATATGCAATAAAAAGGTTGATAATTTAAACAAATACTGACAAAGGAAACTTTTATTCTTTGAGGAATTAAAAATTCAGACAAATTCGAATTGTGTGTTCTTGGAGAATTTTTTTTAAATGCATTCTGAAAGTTGTTCGGTTGAGAAAGAAAAGAATTTTAAACAGTGATTTATTTTTTAATATATAACATGAAATCTGGCAATTTAACATGAGGTTTATTGAATTTATGATGGCAATTTTTGTATTAACGTTCTTAACAGAGTATAAAGGAATATAACTAACAATAATTTCGTTTGGAATAGTTAACGCGCTTAAATCTTTACATAGAATTCTGCCATGGTTATGAAAGTGGCGAAGGTTCATCATAAAAGTATTCTCGTATTTTATTATTCTCCTTTCGTTGATTATTCTTAATAAAATAAAATCATGGGTAATGAGATAAAAATATTTTTGTAAATAATATCATAAGAAAGGTTTTCAAAAAATCTATGGTGATGTATTTTCATAGATCACTACTGTACTTGACTAGAAGAATGCTTTAAGAAAACATATGGTTTGGGAAAACTATTTAGATCGTCGATATTATTTATTTTTGACGTTTAAGTATGAGTGCAGGATTTTCTTTGTAGTGTCATCGTGCTAGGAATGGATGTTATTGCAAAAATAACCGGTTATTCAGGTTTTTTTTCACCTCCGATTTTACCCGGCATTTATAACCTGCTCAAAATGACCGTTTTTCGAAGTTTTTTTAATGAAAAAAAAAGCCTTTTGTAGATTTTTTTTATTAATACTGTTTTTACAGGAAATATATCCATTGGCCTGTATTTATATATTCATAGAGACTCTTTCAGTAATCCGCCAACCAACAGACGTCCCGAGAATGTGGTTGTCGTTGATTGGCCTAAGATGATGAAATTCAAAGCTTCATGACTTGGTAAATTTTATTCTAATCGAACCTAAGATCGAGAATTTTCCGATCCGGATTTTTTGCCCGGTTATTGGATTTAAAGAAATTAACAGGTTATAACCGGAACAAAAAATTAACCGAAAAACCGGTTAACCGAAGCAAAAAATATCGATTTTTCGGTTAAAACCGTTAGGTTTTTCCCACCCCTACATCGTACAGTTGCTTAACGGACTCTATATCAAACTGTTAAATGATATAGAAATTCTGAAGAAGCTATTCTTATAGATAGAAATGAGTTAAAATTTTCCAACATATTTTACAGTAAGAGAATTGGAAGGGCCCCTAGATTGGACCAATATATTAATTTTAATTCTACTAAATCTTTGGACCATAAAATAGGGATTTTTTAAAAAAATTATGTAAATGGGGTGTATGAAATCATTTTAAAGAGAAATCGCTGCGTGGTTGTAGTTAGAGAACAAGTGTTTAGATTTATATATCATCAATTAATCATTTTCTACTTTAAGCGTTTGAACCGCAATTTTTTCGTTTCTCATGCTTAGTTCAAAGAGAGATAATTCATTTTTACGTGTATAATTTCTTAAATTACCGTAGATAAAATATACTCTAAATATTTCAGAGATTTGATTAAACACAATAAATATCCAATTATTCAATTTTTAACATAATTTTTATGTTTTAAAACTATTAGATACAAATAGCTGAGCGCTTAGAGAGAGTTATCACAAGACTAGACCTTATGCTGCTTTAAAATAAGTAGCAAAATATTTTATTATATCGTGAAAGAGAGGAAATATTTTTGGCAACACTTACTGTAATAAGTTTATTAAAATAGTTAAAAGATCAAGATATTGTTTTTGTGTCCAAAAATTGCCTAGATTTGACCTCAAACAGTTGCCTAAATCGGACTATTTAAATCAATGGGATTATTATTTTGGACTACTGGAATTGTTCAGAAAGCAGTTATCGCAATTTGTAGCCCACATAAATTATAAGTGGAGTAAGCCAAATAAATAAACTATAAAAAGACACTAAAGTCATCATCAAATGTTGGATGAAAAAGAACAAAAACTTAGTATACGTTCATTTGTATCACTTGTAAGGAAATTAATGAAGACAAAGAAGTGATACAGTGCATATAATTTCGTACTTGATTTTATGCATTCTGTGTGGGTTTAACTTTGAGAATCAAATAATATTTTTGATTTAAATGAATAAAAATTAAATTTGATTTAAATTTATTAATTTAAATTCATTTTGATTTAAATGCATAAAAATGAATTTTAAATTTAATAAATGAAGGAAAAGAAGTGATACAGTGCATATAATTTCGTACTTGGTTTCATGCATTTTGTGTGGGTTTAACTTTGGGAATCAAATAATATTTTTGATTTAATTGGGCTAATAGAAATTAGTGGCCCAATCTAGGAATCCAGTGGCCCTATCTATATAGAACGCCGCCCCATGCCCCTGCCACCATTATAGTTACTGTACCAGTTGAAGGGACATGGGACAGCCCTATCTTGACAACCAGTTTATTTGAATGAACCGTTGACACATATTTTGAAGCTTTTTTTTCACCCTAATTTAAAGTGTATTTCATAAAAATTTAATTACACTATTCCGAAGATAAATAAAATACAAAAAAATGTATTTTTTGTTTATATTTAAAATTACTTCTCCATCACTACATTAACAAACGTACAGGATAGTCCAATTTCGGAAACTCTCCCCTATATTATATAATTTGACTATTGACATTATACAGGCTTTTAAATAAAAATACCGAGCATGGTTTAACTAAAATTTTTATGTAAACACTTCTGTATTTTATTGATTTAAATGCAATCAAATGCTTCTTAACCCTCTGACTCCTAAGCCGGCCGTAACCGACCATGCAACTTCTGTATAATTGGGGCGGATTTTGGACGATTACTGTTCCGAAAGGGGGAAAAAGCAGTTGGGAGAATGGTCGTCGAGAGACCCCTTTGGGGAGAGATAAGAGATGAAAGGCTGCCATTAGCATCTTCCACCCCCCCCCCCTTTGTGAGGAGAAAAGGGGAAACGGGGCGTAAGAATCCATTTGACCGATCCATTAAATCCATTAACCGAACTTCCGTATACAACTATACTCAGATTTTTTTTTAATACCCACGGCGACCCAGCCTACCCAAAAAGGGTGTAAAGCAGAGAAGGTCGCCGGGGAGAAGAGGCCCACAAGCACGCCGAAGGTACAGCGCGCCCCGGCCCCAACAGACAAGATCCATTAAGCAATTTAAAATATACATACTTTGCCCAAAACAGGGGCAGTAATTAAAATACATGAGATATGAAAATACACAATTAAAGGCGACGTAGAACAAACTTCGCCAAAGAGGCGGTACAAGAGTCTGGTTGGCGGCTACAAATGTAAAATCACACAAAGTCTGGTTGATGGCATACATAATTTGCTGAAGAAATACAGAATCTGGTTGATGGCCACAATTATATAGCATATACAAAATCTGATTGATGATATACAAGATTTGATTTAAAAAACAACAGAATCTGGGACAAGAGAGACAAGGGTAAAGTCCTCCATCCTCGTGTCACACAGAAGCATGCCACAAGTCACACCAGACAAATCAAAAACCAAAGACAAGATCAATATAAAAATTAAAATTGCGAAGTCAAACATCTAAAAAAGACAACACAAGGACAAGACAAACACAGAACGCATATCCACACACCACGCAAGCACACAACACACAAACTCATAACACGCAAAAACTGAGCTCTAGGTTAAATATGAGTTAATTTAAAATAAAATTTAAAACAATCAGTCTAATAAATAAAAACCGCCAAACGGGAATAAACCCGCAACGGCCGGAAGTCGCCAATAGCCCCATCAAGGAGCATAAGATACAATAAATTTCGAAGTTAAAAGACTATACTCAGATTGTGAGAACTCTCTGTAGTTAGAGGGTCGCCAAATGTATGTGTTTTTTTAAAAAATTTGCTTTAATTGTGCTTAAAGAAATTGATGGTACAATTTGAGAAACCAATGATCCATGCATTAAAACCAATTTCATAATTTTCTACTAGAGGAAAGTCGGGAAATATGGCGATCTTAAGCTTTGGGGGATTTTTCCGGACATCAATATTCTTTGCAGGAGGATTATTGCTTCGGAAAAATCTTTTTCAACTCTTTACTTTAAAATTATAATTTAAAAAAAGTTTATTTTCAAATTTGATACCATAAAATTTAACTTTCCAAAAAAAGTCATTTTTGTCATCTTATTTGACTATGCGGGTAAGGCGACGAGCAGTGTAGGGTAAGATGACGAACTGTCATTACAATTGAATTCAACATCATATGCTAATAAAAATCTATTTAAAGCTGTTGAGATCACATCTTGATAATAACAAACTGCACATAACAGAAAACAAACATAATCGGACTAAAGTAACAGCTTAAAACAGATGAAATATGATCAATTGAAATTTTAAATTCAATCCTTAAGAAAAGAACCGAATTACAAAAATCGCATCGCCATGGGATTGGGTTTTGTCCCACCCAGTACAGGTGGATTGCGGCCAGAGTTTGAACATAAAACAATGGAATCCTAATTCCGTTTTGAACTGAAAACGTCTTTCAGCTCGTTACAGTGATAGTCGTTCGAACTTTCATGTGTGACAAAACACCGGAACACAAACGGATTTGAATCGATAATAACTACGAGACAAATAAAGCGGAAAGAATAGTTCACCCCACAGCGGATAGATCATAACTGTAACAGTTTGTCGCATTGTATTTGCTTTGCCTGTGACGTCATAGTACCAGTGTAGGCGCATGCGCGTGATTGATATGAATTAGCTTTTGTAAGGTTATAAATAAATATAACGTGTAAACGCGTTTCGCTAGGAGGTTAATTCTGGTGTCATTTTAAAGAGCTCGAGGGGTGTTATTAGGACCCAAAGTGAGACAATAAAAATATTTGTCAGAATATAAGTAAAAATCGGTATTAAATTGAAATTTTCAAACTCCTTTTGTTTTTAGATTATAAGATACAGAGTTTTCTTTGAATTCGTACGAAACTTACAGAATACTTGCCAAAACGTAAAATAAACATTGTATTAAAAACTGAATTAAAAAATTAAATATTACGGTAAATATGAGCTTCCGAAGTAAATAATGTTTTACTGCTCATTCGCGAAATATAGTTCTATATACTGTCAACAGATGGCGCCATCAAAAGCTACTCTAAATAAAACATAAGGAAGGCTCTGTTTCTCCCCAAGCCGTAGAGTTTTCGTGAAAACGGCGGGATAAAATCATAAAACAAATATTTGGTATTAATATGTAATTTAATTATCAATTATTAATTATCAGAACAGTATAATGATTACAGAATAGATAAATCACAAGTTTATCGCATGTAGCAAGGGTCTGTGGCATCTTGTGATTAATCTATTCTGTAACCATTTTACTACTCTGTGTAAATATTGTATTAAAGAGATTGATAATTAAATTACACTTGTTTTATGATTTTATCCTGAAGTTTTCACGAAAAATCTAAGACTCGGACCCTAACTGCGTCTTTCTTATGTTTTTTCCTTGCTCACTGCAAATGATGCATTTTTCATTTTTGAGGTGTCCTTCATCTAGGGAAATTTTCGAGAAAAATCCAATTCGTCGCCTTACATTCTTCGTCGTCTTACACTCTTCGTCGCCTTACACTCTTCGTCGTCTTACACTTTTCGTCGTCCTCTTACACTTTTCGTAGTCTTACACTCTTCGTCGCCTTACATTCTTCGTCGTCTTGCATTCTTCTTCGTCTTGCATTCTTCGTCGCCTTACACTCTTCGTCGTCTTACATTCTTCGTCGTCCTACCCGACTTTCCTCTACTTGTTTTCCATTAAAATTTTTTCTCTATCGCTGTCCATTTAAAATGTCCAGGTTATCCTGATTCGGCTATCATCCTCTATACAGAATAAATCTTGTAAGACGAATATTTCCTATGAAAAGGAATGTAAAATTTGCTTCTAAATCTCCTAAATACTATTCACGATAAACCAACTGGGAAAGCGGATAATCAAAACTAACTCTCAGCTAGGTGTGCGGAGGTATGAGAACCAGAAAAATGGATCAGCCCCGCCCTACCTCAGCACCCTCATCATCTGAATGAGAGCCGCTGCAATAGCTTGAGTACTCAAGCCGGAATCCTAGAAGCCATCATCGGCCGCGGCCCTACCACTCCCGTAGGAGGTACGTACTATCTCTAGAGGAATGATCCAATCCCCCCATTTCTATACTCCAGGGGAAGCGAATGCCCGCTTACTTATTTGTTGGCCACTCATATGAATTACATTAACTCTATGAGTTCTTATCCGCCTCAAACCGCCCCATTCGACAAAGGCCAGACTCGGGCGCCTGAGTGAATTTAACGGGAGAAAAGTAGTTCCTTTCTTTGTTGAAAATTGATCGCCCAACCTTGGTGTCGTCCTCCTGGAATTTCTGCAAAGAAAGGGAGAATTCCATTCTCTTTCGGTGAACGAAGATTTACTCCAATTTTTGAGGTACAGGAATTCTCACTCTAGTCAGAGAGTTAACTCATATATGCCTTCTGCTGCATGTAGCCAATTTGAAACTTTCTCTGAAATGTGCAGATTTAGTGCGGCGTGTTTTCTATTTGCAAAAACTTTTTAAGCTACTCTTTCATTAAAAAAGTAAAGTTGTTACATTATAGGTTTTTATTTATTAATTTTTGAAATGGATCCAATAATTTATGACCACCCTGTGTTTATGAGCATTTGGAATTGAAAATAAATCTGAGGGGGTTCGAAGAAAATTGAAGCTGTTTTGGGTTTAAAAAATACTATTGCAGTATCAGCTGGTTTATGACAGTCGTCGCATTTTCGAAATATTATATTTTATATGATTTCTGTAATGCCTCCCATAACCGTTAAATTAGTGATCAAAACGACTTCATCATGCGTACCCCCATTGCTTTTATTGGTCATAAAAACAATAGCCTGCAGTGTGTAGATGAGCTGACATATGAATGATATTAAGGTTCAGTTTTTCCATGAAGACTGATTTTTGGAGCGATATAAAACGATGAAGATATTGCTATCAGTAATCGTAATTGTTTTCCTCATTTAATGATCGGCAACTTCAGTAATAAAGAAAATTAAAATTAATATTATGTCAGTTTCGCCAACCATGTCCTTAATTCTAATTATTTGTACTAAAGGATTCAGAAAGTGAAAAAAGTGACTGATTAAGTAAAAGATTAATCGAAGTTTTAATCAAAATTGAGATATGTAAAATCAGACTTCTAAAACCAATCAACAACTAATCCCTAAATAATTACATACTTCTAAAAGGGTGTGTTAATCCAGCAATTGAAATAAAAGAAACTTAGTGTTTTGCTTATTACAGTCAAATTTTTCGCGTTTCTCTGTGTATATTCATAAACGAAGATGTTTGATTCATTATCCTTTCAAGAAGTTCTTTTCTCAAGCAAATAATATTAATACTATTAGTAAATAAAGAAAATCATCAGAAAGATAATAAATCAAAATCTTAAGATCAACTTTTAATTATATTATCATTATAAAAAGAGAAAAAAATATGTCCAACATTCCAGTGCGAAAATAAGAATCATATCTAAAGATATTTCTTACAACTCACTGATTTTGTTACAAACTAGAAAGATTCTGAAACTTCAGATATCCCAAATTTTAAATATACAGAATAGCAAAATGTAATAATTCTGATGAATATTCAGTGAACCTCTTTTCATTTTATGCATTCGTCTTAGCAAAATGTAATAATTCTGATGAATATTCAGTGAACCTCTTTTCATCTTATGCATTCGTCTTAGCAAAATGTAATAATTCTGATGAATATTCAGTGAACCTCTTTTCATCTTAGCAAAATGTAATAATTCTGATGAATATTCAGTGAACCTCGTTTCATCTTAGCAAAATGTAATGATTCTGATGAATATTCAGTGAACCTCGTTTCATCTTAAGCATTTATCTTAAAAGAAATTTAGAACGCTGTGGCTGTAGTAAGGGTATGGTTTGATTCATTTTGCATTAAAATTTCATCTGTGACTGTATGACACTATTCTTTAAACAATGTAATATCTTAAAATCCATAAGAACACTTAGAGAAAAATATCCTAAGAGAGACGATGACGACAAATCTTACTCGACATGCTTAAATTAATACGCACTCTGAACACGATATTAATACAAAAACGAAGAGGAAAATTAATACTAATTCCCACAGTAAAGTTGAGATTTTCT
>BGPR01008789.1:48439-61426 GCA_013235015.1 Araneus ventricosus | reverse complement strand
AGTAATCTGCTTTTGCTAGAACATCATAGTAAGCCTATCTAGAAAATTTCTTTCCATGCTGCGCTACTAAGTGATGGCATTAGACAGATATATTTTCTGAGTTAAGTGGGGAGAGAAGGGAGGGACATGCAGGGAGTCTTAATTCGTTGGCAGTTATGAAGCATTAATCACCTAGCGCCGTTGAGAATGTAATACCTCTCCCGGTTTTTTTTTATCATTTTTTCACCGTCATCTTTCTACCCCGGTAGCCATGGTTGATAACTTTATTTTAAATATTTTTTCGTCTAGCATTTAAAGCGGTGGCTTCACGTTTTTATCGTTTTTGGTGGGGATGGAAAGTATGAAGAGAGAGAGGGATTTTTTTTATTATTTCGCAGTAACTTTTTGCATTAATTTTACCTCTGGTGCGTAACTTTTTCGGGACTTTTTCCCCTACCCCCTAAACCTTGGAATGCCGGAAAGATAAGGGAAAGTGAAATAAATCAAAAGCCAAAACTAAGATTTTTTCCCCCTAACCATGAAACTACTTCTTTTCCTTTAATGTGGAAGGGTGGAAATGTTTCTAAAACTGTTTCAGGTGGTGTACCATCTCCCACCCCTCCAAGTATATCTAGCAGTACGCCAGGATGACTTTTGTTATGGCTTCTGAACGATTCTATCGAGGTTTTTAATGTTCTGTGATAGATTTTTTTTACCCCTTTTTGCTTCAACTAATGCTCAACTTTACGATGACGACGAGGTAATGAATGTTTTTCCCCATCTTCCCTTTTTTATTCCCTACACGCTGGATGATTATTCGCTTCGTTTGCCGTCAATTATTATTAAAGTAATTACAGAAGTTATTTTAAAGGGGTAACAGAAATCCTTTTGGTGTCATATTTTAGAAGTGGATACAAAATGTTTTCATTAATTTAACTCCCTAAAGACTTACTTGTTTTGCTCACATGTAATTTTTTGTGATTGTAATTTTTTTTTTGTAGCTTTTTACAATAGGAAAGGATTTTATTCTCTGGGATAATGAAAGTAATTCTTTTTACTGTGAGAAGTTGTTTTTACGAATCGATCAATATGAAAATGATACATGCAGTTTTTAATATAATGAAACTTTCTGGGCTTAATTTTAATTAGGAAAGATGCTTTGTTTTTAAATAATAATGGTAGTTCTATTTGTTACGAGACTTTGTTTAAAGATTCATGTATTAATGTAGAGTATAATGGGAGTAATTCTATTCTTTATGAGACGTAGTTTTACGATTCATATGTCAATGGAGAACATAATGAGAGTAATTCTATATTCATTACGAGACGTTATTTTAAGGTTTATATATCAATTCAAGGTATAATGAGAGTAATTTTATTCATGATGATATGTCGTTTAAAGATTCGTATAACAATGGAGGGCATAATGAGGATAATTCTATTCATTACCAGACGTCGTTTTAAGATTCACATCAATTCAGGGTATGATGAGAGTAATTCTATCCATTATTAGTCGTCGTTTTAATATTCATCTATCGATTGAAGACATAAGCAGAGTAATTCTATTCATTATGAGAAGTCCTTAAGCAGGTTAAAATGAGAGTAATTATATTTATTATGAGAAGCTGATTTTAATATTCACATATGCATGTTTGATGTAAAGAAAGTAATTCTATTCATTATGAAATGTAGTTTTAAGATTAATATATACATGCCGGATATAATGAAAGTAATTCTATTCATTATGAAAGTCGTTCTATATAGGATTCGAATTTATAGACAGGATATAATAAAATTCTATTCTTTGTAAGAAATGGTTTTAGGGGATTCAAGTATATACAATTATGTACAAAACTAAATAATTTTCATTTCAGTATGAAATAATAAATAGAATCCTAAGTTTAATATTAGAATAATTTCCTTCATCGGCCAATTTGTTAATGATACCATAGATATGTAGGACGTTATGTATGTTACACATTAAAAACTTCATTTTTTCAGAAATAAAATTTTAATGCAGAGAGTGGAGCTAATTATGTTCTAAAGCTATTTAATAGAAAACTTTAATGATTTACCAACTTAAATAAGAACTAAGAATTCTATAAATCGAAGATAGATTTTTTCGGCGGCATTATGTTGATAATAGATGTATAAGTTTGGAATATTGGGAAAAATTCTCTGTTCTGTAAAAATGTTTTGTTCTGCTGACTTCTTTTTAGCAGAATATTTATATGTCTCTGCATAAACGAACATTCCTAAGCAGGATGTTCCATCCTAGAATAATGGAAATCATGCTTATACTATCTGAAGTCGTTTTGTATCTGGAAAAGTTGAACAAAATACCAACTTTCTGTCCGTAAAAGAACATATACCACTTTAAGAAGGAATAGCAGGTGTCATCCTCGTTATCTGACCTCAGTTCAAATTAAATGAAGATGGCCAATTAAGCTGTATTTACTTCAAGAATAGGACAGCGTTAATATAACTGACTAATTACGAAAGAATAGTTTCTTCTGATGTAATAGAAGTAATTCTTTTTACATAGAAATTTGTTTTCTGACTGATAAGGCTTTATCTAAATTATTTTCTTTATGGCGCTCTATACTCTTTCAACCCATGAAATGTTTTTAGATATATAGTAATTAAATTTGCTTCTCCATTAGGTAGCTGAGGAAACGTTACAGCGGTATGAGAATCTCGTTATAACACTAAAATACATGCTATGTTATTTAGATATAAATGAATTAATTTCTTCTGCCTAGGTAATGAGAGCTTTACAGCGGTTTGAGATTCTTATAACTTGCTAGTAGAGCTATGTTATGAATGTATATTATTGATTTGTTTCTCCATTAGGTAGCTGAGGAAACGTTACAGCGGTATGAGATTCTCGTTATATCACTAAAATACAGGCTATGTTGTTAGATATATAGTAATTAAATTTACTTCTGCACTAGGTAGCTGAGGAAACTTTACAGCGGTTTGAGATTCTCGTTATAGCTGCACTAAATACGGTCAATATGATTTTACTTTTTTCCACAGGCTCTTTTTCTAAACTTTTTCTTTTTGCATGTCCGGCCGCTAATGCATCGAATTTCCGGAGCTGTTAGCAAATTGCAGAATTTCTTTTTAGTTTCATTTGATTTCCAATGAGAGATGCATGTGATAATCCCTTCGTGGAGAAGGGAGTGCGAGTGATTATCCAAAAGAAGCAAATTGTAAAAAATCACAAAATGTTTCGAAAATGCGTTTATCACTTTTAAGAATCGGATTATAGGTCAGATGCCTTAAGAGAGTCAGATGTTAGAAGATTTTTCTCGTGTGCCTTTATTTTCATATTTCTAAAGATATGTTGTGAAAATTATTGAGAAGGGATAGAATGTCGATTCATCTCATTTAACTACTTAACCCTCCGAGCGGCGCAAACGTCTTTTTACGTTTTCCATGTTAAGTTCAAAAGCAGATAGCTCGTATTTATATGTATATTTTTTTAAGCAATCATGGATAAAGTATTCCTAACATTTCAGAGATATAACTAAATACAAAAAAGATCGATTCATTTACTTTAAAAGCTAAGTTTTCTAACCTGACAGCTAAAAGTTCAAAATAATTGGACGCTCAGACGTTTAAAAAACTAAAAATAAAACAAAACAAAAAGATAAAACTTCAAGCGCGCCGTGCTATTTAAATTTGGAATCTATTGAAAGCATACTATTGGTGTTCATAACATTAAAATCAATTTTTTGATAATTAAACTTGTTTATTTTTGCTTTATATTGTTTTCTGTTGATATAATTCTGACTAGTCATTAGAATTTAAGTGTACTGGCTTTTTTAATTGGCTCTTAAATTTCGTATAAATTTATTTAACCACGTTTTCTATTTATATTAAAATCATTTGAGTTCATTAGGATTATCAGGCTAAGTCGAATCTAAATTATTTTGATGTTTTTTTCAATTTTAATTAATCTAGTTAGTTTTACTTAAATTATTAATTATATAAAATTTTTGTAAGCTATTTAATAAATACACCAGTATATATGAAAAACCTTTATGCGTGTAAGAACGTAGTACACTGTATAAAATGGGCTTAAAAACTTCTCTTCGAATGTTCACAATCAATGCTTTTCGTAACTCAGGACTGTTAATTAGAAACCTGAAAAAAGGTGATGCCTTAAACAGACAGTTAAAAGCTAGCAAACCATTTGCAATGGCACAATAAACTTGATAATAAATAACAAATTTATGTTGAAATAATTAGCTGAGAAATAATCGAAACATTTGAGCAAAATTAGTGGAAGGTAAATAACATCAGTAATATAAGTTAATAATTAAACATTCCCATGCATGTTCTTAGTAATAAAAATCCTAATTATCAAAGCAATACTTTAATATCAAGAGCTAATTGTTTTCCTAACTTTTGGCCATACAAGTAGCTATAAAAATGCTCAGATTCTGAATGAGTCCCCCATCTAATTATTTATTATTCTAGAAAATAGGAAAACAGAGAAAAAAACTTTTTCTTCCTGCGCAAGTTCCTGGAGAAACTGTTTCACATATTTAAACTACACTAAGAGGAAACCAATACGCTGACAAACATGCAACGGAAGCGAATATTCTGTCTACCATTTTCGAAATGGTGCTAATTAGGAACATCAGAAGGTTCAAATCCACAATATTCACTTGCAAATTCATTAGAGCTCAACCTGCAATGCCGAACAAAAGTAGTTCCCAGACTGAAACTTCAGTTTTCTGAGATTCTATTTGCACCAAAAATTTATAATATTATAAATAATACGTAGATATCTGAGAAGTTTTGAAATGCCCAGTTATCTGATTTTATTTATTTATTTATTCAAAGAAAGCACACTACAGAAATTATTCCATTTACAGAGTGCATGATCGGAAACATACAAAGAACACAAGTCAAGAAGTGAATTAAAACACAAAGAAAAAAAAGTATCTGCAGAGGATACAACAGTTCAAAGCTCAAAACCACATTAATTATAAAAATGGAAACACATAAATGTTTTTAAACGAAAACACGTAATTACAAAAGCACTAAAAACACACTGAGGTTCCAAAAGTCCATGTTGCATTATTTCTATTCTAACCATATCATCTGTGAAAGGACGAGTTTAATAAAAGAAAATTGTTAAATAGCGGCCTTTTTTAATAAAAGTGATAAAGAAAAAAAATTTAATTTAGATATTTAGAAGTTTTTAATTTAATCTTTTGTTAATTTATTAAAAGAAGCAGTTTTATCGCTGTTTACATTTGAGCAATTTCATTGCATTGAGTTCCGGCTTAGCTTCAATATATAAGGTTGGTTTACCTTCCTGGAGGAGTTTCAGGAGGAAACTGGCTAACATATATGTTTATTTGGTGGAAAACCAGAAAACTCTCAGTAGCTAGCCCATCCGCAGCAAGCAATTCTTGCGAAAAAGACACTGGACAGAACCCATGACCTTCTTTCTTTGATTCATGTTCCTCAGCCATGCTATGCTACTCACCAGACCATCGGCAGGCAATCGTACATTATAAAAAAATATATCAATTAATAAATAATAAATAGGGAAATAATTCACAGTTGATTCAAAAATTCACCTCATTGTGAACAAATTAACCTTTAAAGCCCCAGTGTTGCCTTTAAGACTCCTATGCAGTATTTGGAAATCGAAGAAAGCGCCCTTTTTTTGGTGTGTGAGGGAGGAGAAAGGTTTAACAGGTTAAATTGTTTTCACAAGAAATTAATTCATTGGCCAATATTTATTATCTAATATGCTCATTAAGACTCTTTCAGCAATGTGTTGATACGTGAGACGACACCTCTCATTGGAAACAACATTATTCAACGTAGATACTAATGTTTCGGACGCCACAGAACTTCCGAATAAAGATAAATATTTTTTTGCTACGAAAAACAGACGCCGTTTGCAGACAAACTTTTTTATTAGTATTGTTTTTGCAGGAAATCAATCCATTGGACAATATTTATCTGTTCATAAAGACTCTTTAAGTAATCCGCCAACCAACAGACGCTTCCAGGAAGCGGTTGTCGGTGATTGACCTAAGATGATGGAATTCAAAGCTTTATAACTTGGTAAATTTTAGTCTAGTCGAACCTAAAATTGAACCCATCTTCCGACCCGGTTTTTGGAATTAAAAAAAAAAACGAAAAAAACAGCGGTTTTCGGTTTAAACCGGTAGGTTTTTCCCATCCCTATAGTAAACACTGTACAATCCATGCTTTTATTGAAAGACATATTGCTAAGTGGCGTAGCGAGGGTAAGTGGCACCCGGGTCAAAATATGATTCTTTTCGCTCCTCCCCTTCATCATCAGCGACTTAACTTGTCTAAACGGCGCCCGGGTCATGGTGTTTTCGCCCCTCATCGTGTTTGACTTAAAAAAGTGACATAAACGCATTTACATTTAACATGGCCAATAGCGTAACGACGGTAAGTGGCGCCCGGGTCAAAATATGATTCTTTTCGCTCCTCCCCTTCATCATCAGTGACTTAAATTGTCAAAACGGCGCCCGGGGCGCATATAGGCATTCTGTACTCGGGCAGAGCACCATTGTAACTTTGGAGGGCTCTGATTGGACAAGCGAATCTGACGTAACTATGCTTTGCTTGTTTGTTTACCTCTGACCACGCTCTGACTGATTCTTTCAACTGGCGATAGCGAAATGTTCTTTGCGTAACACGCCATGGCTATTCAGAATTCCAATCTTCCCCCTTTTTTTGTAAACGAAGTTGTTAAAATCCTTGAAGATGAAACCATCGTTCGGAGCAACCTCAAAAGTGTTTCCGATGTGTATTCATGGATAGAAGAATATGGAACTTTAAACAAGGTACGCTTGTCGCACTGTTAATGCGATGTACAGAAGAGTGACGTCAGATTCGTTTGTCCAATCAGAGCCCTCCAAAGTTACAATGGTGCTCTGCTCGAGTACAGAATGCCTATATGCGCCCGGGTCATGGTGTTTTCGCCCCTCATCGTGTTTGACTTTAAAAAGTGACATAAACGCATTAACGTTTAACACGGCCAGTGGCGTAGCGAGGGGCAGTGTCGCCCGGGTCATAATATGATTTTTTTCGCTCCTCCCCATCATCATCAGAGACCTAAATTGTCTAAACTGCGCCGGGGCCATGGTTTTTTCGTTCCTCATCGTGTTTGACTTAAAAAAGTGACATAAACGTTTAACCACGTCCAGTGGCGTAGCGAAAGTAAGTGTATGCAGCCCGGAAAATAACATGATTTTTTTATTCCAGTCGTCAGCATTGGCGTAACAAACGCAAATGGCACCAGCTCCGACTTCACGGTGACCCTTAAACTGGCGCTCGTAGCGTCTATACCCCTTGCCCCCCCGGTCGCCTCGCCCCTGATACTGCTCTGCACTATTCCGAACTTTCACGGTTTTATTCGTGTAGTATGTGTCCCTCGGTAATGGTGGGCATTAGAACTTTAAACTTATCTCTATTCTAATTATTCAAGTATTTCATTTTTTGAGATACTTAATATCTCTTTATAATACTGTTAATCAGTTTTAATATATCTTGTAATTGAGAAGGAGTAAGGTGACGATTCAGTCTTCATTTGACACAACTTTGATTTTATAGTCACATTGATTTATTTTTCTCTCCTGGAGGGCAGGACAGTGGCAATTTTGACTTCTAAAATCCTGAGACTGTAGCTCTAAAGCCTGTTGTTGCCAGTAGGATACATCCTGAAATTTTTATTAAATCAATTTACAATAGATGGCAGCCTGATATATAGATTTCATATATTATAAATATGTAGATGGCAGCCTCAGTGCTGATAAAAGAGTAAAAAGAAATTTATGTATTTCACTTGAGGCTGCATCTGTTTAGATTTGTTTGTACGCTTGAGAAAACCATATTCTACAAATATTGAAGGAAATCCCTTATCCGTATTATTATTTATTAGAATTCATCGGTGTGTGACACTATAGAATTTTATCAAGGAATTTTTTTCTGAAATAAAGCTCAGTGTTGCTAGTTGGTAACAAACTGTTTTCTAGCCATAAACCTTACTTAAAACAAAATAGGATTTTTTAAAGTATTTTTTCCCATATTTTATTCAAGAAATGATAGTAAAAAACATTTTAAAATAAATTTTTTAAAAATTCTGGCTTTTAAGGCTTAAAACATTTTTTCGGAAGAAATATGTAAGGGAAAGGAGGGTAAGAGTACGCACCTAGTGGATTTTTCGTTATAAAAATGAGAATTGAAAGGTCAGAGCCTCGAAAATATACTGAATCATAGTTTATTAACTTAGGAAGAAGGGTAGAAAAAATGAAAATTTTAGCTTTAAAAAATATATATATTACGAAACGCAAGAAAAAAATCCCAAATGCGTACTCTTACCCGACGTGGCGGGTAAGAGTACGCACCCTGAAAATTTAGCAGTAGCCGCATACAAATGCTCCACTGCCTTCGTAACTGGAACATTCCTCATGACACCACTCCTTACATAATCCACATTGGATCCAATCATCATTATATGTTTGTTCGCAGCCTAGTCATATTGCTCCCTCATTATTTGGATTTCTATGGACTGGAAACTTTTTCTCCAGACAACAGCTCTTCAGATTATTATCCCAATCTCATTTTTTAATAATAAAAATAATAATGATAAAATAAAATGCAAAGTTTTGTTGGAATGGTTGCTTCAAATTACAGAACGGATAAGAGTACGCATATCTGGTCTGTGCGTACTCTTAACCGCCGATATATTGCTTCTCTAAATCGTCCACAGATGGCCGTAGAATTCACTAAAGTTAAATTCTAACGTGGCCACGTTGTTCGGAAGGGAACAAACCTCATAATGATATTTACTTTGAAAGAAAGCATTAGTCCTTTATTTACAAAAAAATTAAGATTTCTTCACAGAAAAATTACATGCTAACATAACGAAATCATATATTACCTGATAAATGAAAGACAGCAAGGATGAAAATAATTATGGCGGTATCTTGAGATAGCTGAAAACACACGTTGATATGATCACACTTGCTTCTGCTTGCACTGTTGCCAACAGGGAAAAAAATCCCTGCGTACTCTTACCTTCCTTTCCCTTACTTCTTTTAGAATATTTCGAAAACAGAAATAAAGGCATATGCCACTGAGTGATATCTTTCAAATAGCTTAAAAACTAACTATTGAAGACGAAAAAATGGAAAATATTTGCTTTAATATTTCAAGTTTTGGGAATGCATGATCGAAAAATTCAGGGCTACTTATAATTTCAAGATGTATAAGGAAAAGCGACCTAAAACTTTCCGCCCGAAAACACAGCAGACGCATATCTCTTCCCCATCCTTTTTTACCGCCTACATGTAACACACCACTTAAATAGATTAAACAATTCCAGGGGCTTAAAAGTCGCTCATTAGGATTATCTCAAAAATAAATTCAGGAATCGCCGGAAAAAACCTAACCAGCTTTTTCCTGCTCCTGATTTATCCGGGCTTGATACCTCCCGGATAAATATAACGTAAGGTATTAGGGCTCTCAACATTAATAACAACTGGAATATTTAATGAAAGGATTTAGGAGCAAACTTTCCAATTATTCCTCTTTCTTTTTATAAAAGCTTGGAGGAGAGTTAATGACATTAGGCCTAACGAAGGATTAGCGGTGAAGGTGTACCAGAGAGGCTGGAAAAAAACTTTTAAAAATGCTAATTGCATATACTCTTCCTATTCTCTTACACTTGTATGTTTCGAATAATGTAATTATACGAAACTCCACTTTCCATGCTTTCTTTTTTTATATTCCTTTATTTTCTAGAAAGATTCTGTTGGAGAATTACCTAGTGTCTGGGTCTTTAGCATTTGTACATAGAGAAGTGTTGTGCACAAAATGGGTTTGGATGAAAATTACAAAATGGTAAATTACATTTTAAGTCCGACCGAGTTCTGTGGAATGAAAAAAGTATGTATAATTGTATGTTTTATTTCCGAAAATGCTTTGTCTAAGGAAGTGTTTATTTTAATGCGTGACTTAGAAGGAATTGTATTTGCTGTTTGCGAACACATTCAAGCCGGAAAATTAGAATTTAAGATTTTTAATTGAAAAAAAATTTCAAAAGTGGTAGAAGTTTAGTAAAAAAATTCGTGCGTAACTTGATTCGAAAACCTACTTTTAAACATAGTTTCTACTCTGTAAGAAAAGTTACTTTAGTTTAAAGTTGGTTAAATAGAAAAATGGAGGTGAAGTTCTTTGGGAGTTAAAATTTTAATTTGAGTTTGTGCCGAAAAAAATGGAACTTAGTTTTAAACCTTTACAGTTTAAGTATAAATGTTTCAAGCCTTGCTAAAAAAATTGTTAGATAATTTCCTGCATGTATTTGAGAATTGTGTCGAATACTATAGACAGTAATTAACGTGGAGTGAAAAGTTTAATTTTCCAAAAAACAAATGGATCTTATTTTTAAACCTTCATGTTGATCTTTGAGCTCTGATGTAACAAACTTTCTGATAAAATAAAATGTTACATGATCTCGTGAATGTATATTGAAAATGATGTAAAAGTGGTGAACGTGCAGCGAATTTAAATTTAACTACAGAAAACTTTTAAAAATTTGACTTTCTTCTCATAGTAGATTATAACTAACACGCTGCCCACCGGTGTAAGTAGTAGTGGTTTAAGGCTTTGGTAGACAACGCTTTGGTAAGTCAGATCAGAAGGTTGCGCGTTCAGATCACGTCCGGGTCACCAATTTGGCGTTTAGATAGAGTGCTGGGTGTATGGTTGCAATAAAATGATGATCTAAATTATATACATTTAATTTACATTATTTACACTACTTATTTACATGACGAAAGGTTATGCGAACAACATCGCATCGCGCGGATACAATCCGGAATTATAACAATGTTGCCAGATACAAAGATACATTTTACATTTCAATAATAAATGAGTGGCTTGACGCTAGCGCCGCCACAGACTAAGGTTTGGATGGTGAACATAAATTGGCGGAAATCATTTATAGTTCTCTCCGCAGACTGTGGTCTTAACTAGCTAACTTAACTATCCTCAGACTGTGATCTTAACTGGCTAACTTAACTATCCTCAGACTGTGATCTTAACTGGCTAACTTAACTATCTTCAGACTGTGATCTTAACTAGCTAACTTAACTATTCTCAGACTGTGATCTTAACTAGCTAACCTAACTATACTCAGACTGTGATCTTAACTAACCGCGAAAAACTTTTAAGAATTTGGCATTCTTCTCACAGTAGATTGTAACTAACACGCTGCCCACCGGTGGTGGAGTGGTTTAAGGCTTTGGTAGACTACGCTTTGGTAGATGGACTTATGTTTGGATGAGGAACATGAATATGCTGAAGACATTTATGGTTCTATCCTCAGACTGTGATCTTAACTAGCATTGTTCAAAGATTGATAGATCGATGTGTGGGCCATTTTCTCCTGAAAGTCCCCTAGAAAGGTAACTTTCTCTCCATATAGCAAAGCGAAGTCAGACTTTTCCCTGAAGTGATCCCTAGATCCCTTTGACCAATTACTTAGGTTTGGTGCCTAGGACATAGATGCTCCAAGTATCTTTCGGCAGAAGATGTCACAGAGATTTCCCCTTTATCACGAATCCTTGACACATGGACTCGGCTAGATATGCTTAACTAGTGAGATTAGATTAACCACCACTAACCCTCTTAACACGATAGAGTCAAAATTGTTATTATGGCGCCTAATTTTGTTACGTAAGCTTTGAATGGAATCAATTCAATTACGTCATAGTTGCATGACATATACGTAACTGCGTCTATTATCTATTATATAACTTCACGTTGTCTTACTATACGTTGTGACGTCACGTCCTTTTTCCTCCAATAAAATGCGCAAATTAAACTGACGCGACGTATTTTATGCATATCACATGAGAATGAAATTATTGCATTGCAAATTATCATCAGCTCCAAAATTTAAACTTAAAGCTCTTGTTAAAAAAATTTCTTTTTTTAAAATTATTTATAACCGTTGTTAATGCCCCGGCGGTCACCCCGAGTACGTGAATGAGAAGCCGCCGTATAAGTAAGCGGGTACTCTCTTCTCCTGAGTGGTACAATGATGGTGGGATTGTGTTACTCTTCCAGTGATAGCACGGACCTCTTATGGCAGGGATCGGGTCGTGGCCGGCGATGGCTACTAAGAATCCGGCCTTAGTTATAGCAGCGGCTATCATTCAGAAGATCCGGATGCCGAGGCAGAGGGGGGGGGATCCAGTTTCCTGGTTATAATCGTTATGGTTATTGTTACGCTGTCCGATACATCAGGAGTTGGATTGCTTCATATCTATAGTCTCAATTCTCTTGTTTCAGTCTAATCCAATGTTCAGGTGATTAATCAGAACTCAATTAAGCAAAGTGTCCTCCAGTATAATACATGCAACACGTGTCATGCATTTTTCAACATTAGAGACATCTTCTAATCGTAATTTTAACCCCAGCATACTTTAACCACGATAGCTACACTCTATATGCAGTCCAACGTCGTTTTATACTGCTTGTGGAAGTTTGTACGTATTTGCTTTTACTGTATTTGTTCACTTCAGATTGTTCCATCACCAAGTTCGTACTTTTCTCACCATTTGTCATTTTGAAATATGCAGCACATCATCCAGAGAATTAAAGTGATACTGAGAATGAAGCTGTATTATCAACTCAAAGAAAAGTTTTAAAAAGTCGGGCGAAGAAAAAGGATTGCTTTGAAAATTCGATTCATTTCAAAATATTTACATGTTTGTTAAAAATGCATCACTTTATCGTGTGCTGAAAAATATACCTCCTTAGCTTGAGATTTCTTTTAATAAATTCTGACACAACGTTTCAGATACTTCTAATCTATTTGTGAGATGTTAATAATATCAAATAAATATAACAAACTTTAACCCCAAAAATTATCAGCTTTTTGAAAGTTCTCAATTACTACTGTTGCCAATCATTATAACCTAAGGTAAT
>BGPR01008789.1:33625-48058 GCA_013235015.1 Araneus ventricosus | reverse complement strand
AGCAAAATTACGTTTGCACTCGGTAGATTTCAGTGGCGCCATCTATAGTATTTCTGAGAACTAAAAGACTTTGCACAGTAATTTAAATGTTTCAATAAAAATAAGTATATCTTATTATAGATTATTTTAAAGAAATTATTGATGGAATTAGTTCAAGAAAAATGGATTTAAGTTCGAAATATTATTTGTAAAGTCAGAATTTTGTGATCGATTTTTCACTCACTTCTTAATGCACTAGAGTTCTGAAATTTTGCATATTTATTGGGTCTTGATGACAATGCAATATTTTAATGATTTTAGAGCTCTCAATTATCAATTTTTTAAAAAAAAAATCGCAAAATTACGTTTGCACTCGGTAGGTTTCAGTGGTGCCATCTATAGTATTTTTAAGAACTATTGGTAAAAGAGTTTTTTTTTTAAAAAGTCTTTTTACACATCTCTTGGTTTCGATATGTATGCGATATGCTTGATGCAAAAACGCTGTACAGGGAAAATTGTTGGATCTAGAGCTACCAAACTTAGCACGCAGTTACTTCTTGAGTAATATATGCTCACTAAGAAAGGGTTTTGCAGAATTTCAACTTGATTTTTAATAAAAAATTAATCGAAATACTAACGTTTTTTCTCACTAACCTCCGAAAATATTGTTGCATAAAAGCCATTTTTACTCCACTTTAAAATTCAAGGAATTAGCTTCTCAGTGATACAGTTTTTATTTCCGTTCAGTTTCTTTGCATAATTTTAATGAACTTAAAAAATATTTTTAAGTACATTTTACAACAATACTTTTCATTGTTTTAGTTGCTGCGTTTGTAAACTCTCGCTTTCCGACGGTATTAAATT
Source organism: Araneus ventricosus (assembly GCA_013235015.1). Lineage (NCBI taxonomy): Eukaryota > Metazoa > Arthropoda > Arachnida > Araneae > Araneidae > Araneus > Araneus ventricosus. The sequence continues at coordinate 47,215 of BGPR01008789.1, read as the reverse complement.
CATTTTTTGTGCACGAGTTATCATTGCTATGATTAAGAGTAATTTCTCAGAAATAATATAGAGACAGACGAAGCAAACCTATAACATTATCATGATATAGGGCTTCGGCATAGATGCTCGAATCTCCTTAAATTTTTTAATGCATTTAATAATTATCAGAGCTTATTCAGTCGATAAACTTTTTTCTTACAATGCAAGATTTTTAATACTTTATTTTTCAACTACATTAATGTAACTCGATGTAAATAACTGCAAGGAATACCGGCAAAATTTTTTTAATTAATTCTGAACTTAAATTTTTAATTTATTTTAATTTAATTGAAAAATGAATTTTAAAATAGATTGCAAATTTTTTAGATCAGTTTCCGGTTTTATCACCGGGGGGGGGGGCGAATCAAAATTGCATAATGAAAGAAAAAAACATGAATGTTGCTTAATGCAATCCGTAAATGTTATTGCAATATCGATAGAACATTAAAATTGTATTGTGTTCTTTAGATATAAACTAAAAACAGAGAAAAACAATAATAATTAAAGTAAACTGAAAATAGCAAAAAACAATAATAATTAAAATAAACTGAAAATAGCAAAAGCAATAATAATTAAAATAAACTGAAAATAGCAAAAAGCAATTATAATTAAAATAAACTGAAAATAGCCAAAATATTTGATATATTTATTGCTATGTTTTTAAATGAAAATTTTCCTGGGAGTTTCACTGTAAGCAGAAAGGGCCCTCCTAGTGAAATATGAAATATCAATCATGATACGTCGAGAATATCAGGTTGTTTTATTTATATCAAGTATTTATTTGTTATTTTCGTGAAGAGTTCATATGCATAAAGATGCTTACTCTAACTGTTTGCTTTAGTTATTACTTCTTTGTGTGAATTCTCTTATGTCATTCAAGAGCTGTAAAAATTTTCAAGACTTGTTTGGAATACACTCAGAGCAACTTTTTACAATTTTATATCAGTCATAATTTGATGTTATACAACAATTACTTGTATATATTTAACTATCTGTCTAGAAAATTTTTCTTTCGTCTACAATTTTTGCAATATTTACTTTTGTGTTAAAATTGTAGGCAAACTTTCTCATTTTGTGCTTTCCAAGTCTGCACATTATTTCCTATGTTGCCGAGCAGCGAAACTTAGATTAAAAGAATAGATAAAAAATATAGAATTAAACAATGTTGGATTATGTCTATGTCGTTTTTCTATATCACGCAAGTGCGACGTGTGTCTTGAATAATATCTGTTATAATTGAGTATAATAATAGCGCTTTATTTAATTTTTGAAATCACATTTTCCATTCCTATAAAATATTTATGAATGCATTCTGATCATTGTATAATATAATTTTGTATTGCAATGAATGATCTTGTCGTCTATAATCAAGATTGTTTTTAATTTTATAAAATTTATTTATCATTATTTATTCAGTTTTTATGATGTATTATATTTAATTTTATTGCGTATTGATTCTTTTGTAAATTTTACTTTGGACACATTTAATCATTATTTAAAAGTAGAGCATTTTGCATGATGTTTGTTTCCATTCCAAAGAAGCTTATTGCTAAATGAAACACAATTGCATTTTGTTCAAAATGTAGTTATTGGTTCATTTCAAGAAGATAGCTTTTAGTTTTTTAAGATTATTATAGAATTAATTTTATTCAAGTTTAAACGAAATCATATAAAAGATACAGACTAAGCTTCGTTTCAAAAGTTGATTAATTTAAACAGCATTTGAACCTTATTTGCAAAATTAACAGACCTTAGGAAATGCAGGGAGTTTGCTTTTCTGTAACTATATATTCAAGATGAAGAGAAACCTGACCAATCCACAGCGGATAGGTGAGAAATTTACAAACAAATTAGCGGAAGCCGGCTAAGACAAGATAAATCTAGGTGATACAACAGAGGCTTTTAGACTAGGAATTAGAAAAATCTACCGGTTTAAGGTATCCGACTGTGTTCGGAGACATTTTTTTGAAAAATAACTTACATATATTTTTAAATGTTATTTTTCAACTGCATCTGTTTTAAAACTATGAAAATATTGTAAAATTAGGCTTTCAAAATAATATTTTTTTAAGAGACTGAGAAATTTGAAGAAAAATGACTCAAATATTTGCCTTCCGCTAACAGCCATAGACAAAATCATATTCTAAATATACATAAATCCTTGTACGAGTACATTTTTATGACTTATCTGTGTTATGCTCTAAAATATTTCTTGTACTTCAAAATAGTTTTGAGATATAGCTGAATATAGTTACTAAACTGGTAATTTTTCGTAAAAAAATGCTTTTCGTTTATATTTAAACACTTAAAAATATTACTTGATTTTAAAATTGACCTTAGTTTTTAGAGGAAAACATTAAGTATATTACAGAAAACAATCTCAGAAAATTTCATATCAATACTTGTATAACTTTTTGAGAAATCATTGTTACGGTCGACAGTTTTCCTCAAAAATATCATTTCTCAGAAAACACATTTAAAGTTTTCACGCAACATAAAATAATGCTTACAGTTCGGTAATAAAACAACTGTAACTCCATTTGTAATTCAAGTAGAGTAAAAAGTGAGACAGTTTTAGAAAGCTGATTAAACAGGCTACAAAATTAAGTCATTATATATATATATATATATATATATATATATATATATATATATATCGATTTTTTTTTGTTTCCGTTAACCGGTTTTTTCGGTTGTATTTTTGACCCAGCTAAAACCGGTTATTTATTTTAAATCCAAAAACCGGATCAGAAGATAGGCTCGATTTAAAGTTCGAGTTATGAAAGTTTGAATTTCATCATCTTAGGCTAATCAACGGCCACCGCTTCCTCGAGGAGAACTTTGAAATGGTCTAAAATAGTCATAGTCAAGCGTTCATAACTCGATTAGTTTTGGTCGCAGAAGAGTAGAACATTTTGTTTAAAATCTTTAGTGTGCCAAAAATATTTTAATAAATATGATTAATAGGCCCGGGGAAATGTATAAAAATAGTTATTTTTTATTATTAGACATATAGACGCAAACAACACAAAATACGATTATTTACATCTATACTCTCTAATTTCTTTTTTTATTTGTTTACAATACTTACAATTTTGTATACATTACTTACTTATTGTATTACTTACTTATTTATTATTTGTTATTGTATTAATTACTTATTTATAATCATTACTTATTTGTTGATATTACTTATTGTATTAATACTTACTTGTTGTATAGTATTAATAATAAAAAATTTTGTCTACAAACGTTTCTTTAAAAAAAACGAAAACCGGTTATTTTAAGCGGTTTTAACCGCCAGGTTAAACCGAAGGTCCCTATTTTAGACCCGCCGACCCTTAGTTTCCAACAGCACCAAGGAAATATATAATAATTTAGATACAAAAACATGAGAATTTAGAAAGCATAAAATATAATAATATAAAGTAATTACGAAAATATATCAAGCCTAAGAAAAACCAGCGGGAGTGGTCTCCCCTAAACTTTCTCGTATGCTTCTCAAAAAGGTGTCATTTCCCTCTAACTAGGGTTGCCATACGTCCTGTATACTATTTGTCCCGTTTGCTTCCTAAACTCTGAGTCATTATAATTTTAAAATGACCTGCGCCCATTTTTATGATTATGTGTAAAAGGAAAATGATAACAATTAAAAAAATTGCGTAAGTTCTCAATTTTTACGCGCGCTGAGGTACTACAACTTTATTTAAAGTTTTTGAGATCGAAATCTTACTACAAATATCATGTAAGATTGCACCATACCGTCCATCTGGAGAATGTCAGAACGAAGTTTCGGGTTCAGGGGGTTGCCATAGTTTCCGAAGCGCATCCGAAGCTACAATACTTCGCAGACCGCCAAGGTCAAAAGCCAACTATACTAACTTGAGTAAAATAAGCGAAACGCTCGCCAACACGCATTCGCAATGTGCATTTTGAACCAAATATGCAATTTGAACATCTTTTTTTCAATGGATTGAGACGAAATTTGAGCACAGATCTATAATTAATATTAGCAAACGTCATACCAATTTTTATTTATCTAAGCCAAAGAGTTTAGGAGATATAATTTTTACAAGTATGCGATTATACAGACCGACAGACAGTCAACCCTTTGACGGATTGGGCCCAAAATTTTATACGGACCTACATTTATGATGATAAGACTGTGTACCAAATTTTATTCATCTAGATATTAAAGTTTTTGAGTTATAGTGTTCACATGACCGCGGACAGACAGACTTCCCGTGGACAGATTTTGTCCAAAATTTGATAGAAACCTACAAATGACGTGTCAAGATCACATACCAAATTTCATCCCTGTATCTCTAACAGTTTTTGAGTTATCGTGTTCACAGACACACAGACACACGGACAGACAGACAGACAGACGTAATTCCAAAATTGTGTTTTTCGGACTCAGGGAGGTCTAAAACGTGGAGATTTGTCAAAATCTCGAGTTCGAATTTTTTGACGATTACAATACTTTCTCTTTGTATACTTCGTATATGAGAAAGTAAAAAGTACTTGAAACATACAAGTAATAGTAAGATTTAAAGGATAATAAATAAATGAAGAATAAAAATTCCTGTAAGTATGGTGAAATATGACTTTCAAAGTATGTTCTTTTGCAGTGTCACCATGACACTTCACTTAAACACAAATATATTTAATGCTGGGGCGGATTCAGGGCTGTGCGAATTAGGCGTCTTCCAAGTATGATAAATTCCTGCATAAGTAAAGTGAAAATGTCCCCATTTTGTGAGAGAACAGGATTTTGTTTCATATAGCCACATTCAAAATCGTAGAAAAAATGTTTTGAAAAGGTTTTTTCCCTGTATCGTGTGTTCTATAAATATATTTTTATCAACATTTATATATTATCATTACTTTAGGTTCTTTCTTCAAAAGGTTTACACAGTAAATAATTTAATTAAATGATATCTTATAATAAAAATGAATATTTTCTTAATAAAAGTGAACAATAATAAGTTCTTCATTCTTTAATTATAAAACTTTTACTTTGAAATTTGCATCTCTGGCACAATTATTGTGATTGTTATGGTTTTTCTTGCACTAAACAAATGAGTTTCTTCATTTCGTGAATAAACATCATCAATGGAAACTGCAAAAACGAATGCTTCTATTCAAAAATAAATCCTTTATTCTTCAGTTGCCATACTTTATTATTCCATAGAAATAAATTGCCCGATTTAATTGAATAGAAACAAAACAAACTAAAATTTTAATAGTATTTTGGATATTCCAGACTCCTGTCTCTAAACAATAACTATAACCAATTCTCATTTCTGTATATATTCAAACAATTATGTTGAAGAATGCTCAAAAGGATAGTTAAAACCACTCCCAATTCTTTCAATTATTTTTCTGTTCATATAGAAAAAACTTATGTAGGAAAGTACTAAAAAGGATAACTATAGTTATCTGTAATTTTTGAGCATATTGAAAGAATTATGCAGGAAAGTATTCAAAAGGATAATTAATTATTAATGCATACATTAACCCCTAAAAGCTCGCTTTAAAAAAATGATTTAAAAATGTTTTTAACTTTCATTTCTTGAATCATCATCATTTCATCTTCATTTCTTTAGGGAAAAATACTTGTTAAAAATCCGATTTTGTTTTAAATATGGTTTATGGCTAAACATAGTTTGTTACCAACTAACAACACTTGATAAAATTCTATAATATTAAACGCAGATGAATCTTAATAACTAATAATACAGATAAGGAATTTCCTTCAACATTGTAGAATAAAATGTGGTTTTCTCAAGCTTACAAACACAGTAAAAAAGACGCAGTCTCAAGTGAAAAACATTAATTCATTTTTATTTTTTTATCAGCACTCAAGCTGCCATCTATATGTTGTAAATTGATTTAATAAAATTCTCAATATGTATCCTATTGACAACAACAGGCATTAGAGCTTCAGTCTTATTCTCAAGATTTTAGAAGACAAAATTGGGTATGTCTAACTCTATGAGCCCTAATCCGCCTCAATCCGCCCCATTCGACAGAGACCGGACTCAGGCGGTTTAGGACGCCTGAGTGAATTTTACGGGAGAAAAGTTGTTCCTTTCTTTGTATACAATTGATCGCCCAAACTTGGGTGTCGTCCAACTGGGATTTCTGTAAAGAAAGGAAGGACTCCATTCTGTTTTCGTGAACGAAAATTTACTTCAGTTTTTGAGGTACTGGGATTCTCACTTTAGCCGGGTTCAGAGAGTTAAAGGTAACACTATGCATTTAAGGGTTAAGTCAGATGCATGGCGTGATTCACTTCCTTATTTATTCTGGAAATATAGAATATTCTTTTCCAATTCTTGAAAAGAATCAATAAATGCATGTGATCAGGTAACATGACCAATTTCTGTACACTGGAACAAGTCATTCACAGAAATCATTTTGTGATGTTAACCAATGTGTGTAGAGACCAAAGTTTGTCTTCATCAAACAAACTGGAAAGAAAGCACGAACTTTTTGTATAGAACATCATTCAGAGTTTGTTGGTGGAAACTGTTCTCTTTATAAATGGGCTGAGAATCTGTTTACATTCTGATAATCATCTTCATTTCTTGTGGAGGAAACTCAATATCATCCATCAAACCAATGGGGACGAGATTCGGTTCCGAGTGGTTGCTGGGTTGTTGATGTGGTGTGATATGTTGATTAATGGACGTACGCACTTGTAGATGATTCAGAGAGAAAGTATGAAAGCCTATCAATTGTGAGGATTAATGTTGTCTAAAATCCCACAGTCTTTCACTCTGTTATTGGAAAATGTGTGAATATCTGAAGGTAATACACCCAAAATACGGATGAAATGGTATAAACGAAATTATTTTTCGATTGTAATACTACGCGCCTCATTCAGCTACAAAAATTTGCTGAAATACTGTCGATATATCTGTTATTCGCCCGTTAATTTAAAATAAAAACCAATATTGCAAGAGAACAACGGTCACACTTAATTCCATAGATGTGAAGATAGCGATCGAAATGATTGGCTAACTTGTTCACAGATCCTAAATCTCTTTACTACATCCGAGATGATATCTTGAGACTCTTAAGATGATTTTTACACGACTCGAAGAATTAAATAGAGAAAATTACGATGCGATTAGTAATTTGTGAACTAAGATCTCAATTTTTTATACTTCACGTAGCTGCCTTTAGTATAAAATAATCCTAAGAATCAATCCTATCTTATCCAAAAATTTAATTAATAATAATTCCTATATTTATGAGTAAGTTATTTTTTGTTTTGTATTTTACAAATTAAATTCTTGTGTTTCAGATCTTGTGTGTATCATATGTGTGATGCAATCGTAGACAGTTCTTCCGGTGTCATAAATTCTTAGACAGTAGCCAACTAAACACTGTGCATTACTAGAAAATATGACCTAAGCTCCTAGCATGATGAATGCATTGGAAGATCAACTCTTCAAAGGGATGAATAAATTGAACTTTAAATAATGCTTTTTTAATAATTATTTCAACCAAGTTTCTAGTTTTCTCACATGGAAAGCAATAATCAAGGAAGACGGATATCTACGCCACTGAAAAAAGTCATATAAAATTGGAGTATGAAAAATTTTTAGGTAAAAATCAAGAAGGAACATTTTATGCTACATTAGGATAAAAGTGCTTTAGTGTCCAAGACGTTATATGGACTTCTGAAATATTAATTTTTATTATTATCGCGGCCAGATTGCCCATAGAGCCACCTTATGCCATGGTCTAGGGCGCAGTTGTCAGGTGGTGCATATATAGAACAGATAAAAACCAAATATTTACAAACTTTTCAGTATTATTTTGAAAAGTTCATATAAAATCCACATTCGTTACATTAAATATATTGATCGATATGTAATTTGTCTATTGTGGACCCTTGGCTTCTTTGTATTTAAAACATATTTAATAAGATCTGACCACTTTAATGCCCCTTCAACCTAATCAGCGACAGATTTTGACAATATGAGGCCACAAGCGCAATGTTGTGTTGCCCCTATCCTACCCAACGTTGATAATTCCCAGTCGGCTTAGCGCTGAAAATATACAGGGTGTTTCAAAAATATCTGGCAAAAATGAAAGAGTAGGTCAGACATACGATAAGCATAGAAAATCACCTAGGAACATGTTCGCTCAAACGCCATGTAGAGGCAGCAGGTGCCCTTTAAAATAAAACAGCGCTGTCCAAAATGCCGATATCTCTTTGAATCTTAAAGGTATTGAGCTGGAATTATTATATACGTTGCCTTTTATATCTGGCTCTGAAGTTGTGAAAGAAAAATTAGGCTACCTTCAGCGCATCCGCAGTAAAAAATAATTTATTACAAATGCTCATACCTTCTCTAATATTCACGGTATTTACTTGAAATTTTTATACAATACTACTCTATCATATTGTCACATATTCTGTAAGTTTCATACAATTTGGTTGAAAACACTGAAGTTATAAGCAAAAAACATGCGAAAAATTGGGACTTTTTAAAGAAACCTTTATATCTTCCCGAATATTCCAGCTATTTTTACGAACATGCATTTAAATATTGCGCATAACACACAAAATAATTGACGAAAGTCGCAAACCATTATCAGATTTCTATGAAATTGGATGAGGTGAAATCCCTTTTAATCATCATCAATTTCTGGTCGATCCCCAAAATGCCCTCGAGACCGAATCTTCAATATAAATTGTGAGTTAAAAACTGTTCTTTATATGGTCGAAGTTCGAAGAGATATTTGAAAAAATGTGTAAATTACAAAAAGTGTCGGCAATTACGGCAAACGCTGCATTATTTTAAATGCCTTCTGCTGCCTCTGGATGGGGTTTCCGCACCCATGTTCCTTGGTGATTTTGGATGCTTATCATATGCCTGATCTACCCTTTCATTTTTGCCAGATATTTTTGAAACACCCTGTACATCGAATAGATTTTAAGGCTCTATATGTTCTGGGTGTGGAAAACCTCCACTGAGCCTAATCACTGACAAAAGTCAGAACGAAGAAGTTCTAGTAGGTATTTCAGAAGAGAGGGGACGCTGCATATGCTTTGGCCTAGGGCGTAGAAACGTATAAATCCGGTCATGATTATAATTATACCGCATACTAATATAATAAATCAGTAGAAAATAGTCAAGTAAGAAATCATATTGCAATGTTTAAAAATATGCCCATGACTGCGAAAATGATAATTTCGGAAGAAACAATTAATAAAGGAAGCAAAGAGCATTACTGAAAAATATGTTTGAGCCTCGAATGATAGTTCGTTAAGAAAAAGTCAAGCAGGCGAGAAAAGTGAATTATTGAAAAACGTCGTATGAAGTTTCAGTGCGATAAATTCGTAGGCAGTAGACAATTAAAGTAAGTAAGTACTATAATACTCCGATTCTCCAGAATATTGAATCCAGAAGAAACAGACAAAAAAATGTGTGACTGAAAAATGCCACATGAAGTGCTATTGTTCATGAGATGTTCCACATGCTGTTCATGAGATGTTCCACATGCTGTTCATGAGATATTTTGTGTATTACTGAATACATTAATAAGCATTGATAAATTTGCCTTACTTAAAATTACATCAACTTCCAGTGTGATAAATTCGTAGATAGCAGCAAAACAAGTACGTTATGGATTACTGGGAATCTCTACGTTAGAGGTAAACTATCGCAAGTAAAAATTTTAACATTTTACAGGAGATCCAAATGGAGTTCCAGAACGCAACATACTGGAATGCGGAATTTAATTTTTTAAAACTGTTATCCTTTGTTCTTTTAGAACCTACATAACACCACAGCATGCCCCCGAACTCGAAGCCTAAACAGCTCCCGGTCGGTTGGATGAGTATGTGTGAAACTTGATTGAAGAGCAAAGCAGAAAAAAATTACATCATGAGATATAAAAACACATAAAAGGGAACATAGTCATATATAAACAAAGAAGAATATAATCAAAAGTGCATAGAGGGTAACAATCCAAGTATAATATAAAATATATAATAGAGGAGTTCTCATACGAGTACAGTGAAAGGTTAGAATGTTTGCTTTAGTTACATTGTTACATACAGGTGCAGCTCCATGCTTCGGGGCTGTTCTTCAAATATACGAACTAAAAGAAATAGGCCGAAACATATGAATATGGTTTCCCATTGTCGGCTACAGCTGCAGCCCCACCAATGTTCTGGATCTACAAATATGGTTAACCAAAAGAAATAGGCAGAAAAGTAAGGAATATGCATTATTTCTCATTATTAATACAGTTGCAGTCATGATTCGGGGCCATTGTGATCTTCAAATATGGTTAATCCAAAAGAAATAGGCTGAAAATAAGGGAATATGCATATTTCATTATTGTTTCATACAGCTGCAGCTCTTAAGGATTCGGGAGGCTGTTCTGATCTTTCAAATATGGTTAATCCAAAAGAAATAGGCAGAAAAGTAAGGAATACGTATTTCATTATTGTTTTGGCTACAGCCAGCTCTATGATCTGAGGCTGCTCTGATCTAGAAATGTGGTTAACCAAAGAAATAGGCAGAAAAGTAAGGAATAGCACGTATATTTCATTATTGTTTCATAGCTGTAGCTCTATGGATTCTGGGGCTAGGATCTCTTAAATATATTATCCTGAAATAGGCTGAAACATATGGAATATGCATGTTTCCTATTGTTTTGTATACAGTTGTGTTTAAGGATCTGGGGTTGTTCTGATCTACAATATGGTTAATCAAAAGAAATAGGCAGAAAAAGTAAGGAATATGTATACTTCATTATTGTTTCTACAGCTGCAGCTCCCCATGATTCGAGTACGTCTCCCTGATTCAAATGGTTAACCAAAGAAACAGGCAGAAAATGTAAGGGATATGCAGTTATCTCCTAATATTGTTCATACAGTTGCAGCCTATGATTCGGGGTGCCATTGTGATCCTACAAATATGTTAATCATGACTTAGGCAGGAAAATAAGGAATAGTATTAGCTTTATTGTTTCATACAGTGTGCAGCTCCTATGATTCGGGGCTGCTGGATCTACAAATATGGTTTCCAAAAGAAATAGGCAGAAAGAAGGAATATGCATACTACTATTGTTTCATACAGTTGCAGCTCTATGATTCGGCTTGATCTTCAAATAGAGTTAATCCAAGAAATAGGCTGAAACATATGAATGCATGTTTCATTGTTTCATAACGTTCGCGGTGCCTCTGATTCGAGGCTGCCTGATCTAGCAAATATGGTTAATCCAAAAGAAATAGGCAGAAAAGTAAGGAATATGCATATTTAATTATTGTTTCATACAGTGTGCGCTCTATGATTCTGGGCTGTTGTGATCTTCAAATATGGTTAATCCAAGAAATAGGCTAGAAAATAAGAATATGCTATTTCATTATTGGTTTCATACAGTTGCAGCTCGCGATTTGAGAGCTGATCTTCAAATATGGTTAACTAAAAGAAATAGGCAGAAAAGTAAGGAATATGCATATTTCATTATTGCCATACAGTTGCAGCTCTATGATTCGAGGCTGCCTGATCTGAAATTGGTAATCTGAGGTAAATAAGAAACATGATACCATATTTCATGTACTGCAGCTCCTGATTGCTGTGATCTTTCAAATATGTATCCAAAAAAATAGGCCGAAACAAATGAATATGCATTGTTCCTATTGTTCATACAGTTGCAGCTCCATGATCTGGGGCTGTTCTGATCTCAACATGGGCTAATCCAAAAGAAATAGGCAAAGGAATATGCATATTCTTATTGTTCATACAGTTGCAGCTCATATCAGGATAGTTCTGATCTTCAAATATGGTTAATCCAAAAGAAATAGGCAGAAAAGTAAGGAATATGCATATTTCATTATTGTTTCATACAGTTGCAGCTCTATGATTCTGAAATGTTGATCTCAAATATGTTAATCCAGGAGGGTTGAACATAGAATATGCATGTTTCCTTATTGTTTCATACAGTTGCAGCTCTATGATCTGGGCATGTTCTGATTCACAATATGGTTAATCCAAAAGAAATAGGCAGAAAAGTAAGGAATATGCATATTTCATTATTGTTTCATACAGTTGCAGCTCTATGATTCGAGGCTGCTCTGATCTAGAAATGTGGTTAATCCAAAAGAAATAGGCAGAAAAGTAAGGAATATGCATTACTGAAAAACTTTTTCTGAGCCTCAAACAAGATAAATATGGTTTAACAAATATATTTTCGGGAAAAAGTTTCCAGAAAGCGGTGTAAACAGTCATTAGGATTCAAAGTCGGAAAGAACAAAATGAATAAATAGATACCAGAATATTTTTAAAACGGTAGGAAATCACGCAGCCAAAATAAAAGAGCGATTATAAAATCTCATTTAAAGTGGTTTACTAAGTCGATCAGCCAAATATCGAATTTTTAAATATCGATTAAATCCAAACACTTCCTGACTGCATTTAAACGATGGAATTAACGAAATGTACCTTTTTTAAAAATTTCCATTAGAGCGATTCATAAATTAAATTAAAGTAAGAAGGCTCATCCAATCTAAGTGAGCGAAACCATTTCCTCGGAAAAAACCATTTTCAAATCAAGCTTCAATTTCAGTTTAAAAGCGTCTACCAAATGAATTTATAAAAAAAAGAGCACAAAGAAGAAAACTTAAAAGCTTTAATCCTTATCTGATCACGAAGATTCTGCAAAAAAAATTAAAATAGAAGCTAGAAACTCTAAGCGAATCACTTTATATCGTAGAAGATCTAGATCATAATAGTTTTAATAATTTCATCAGTACGAAAGTCAGATACACCTCGCCTCCGTTATTTTTTTATTATCATTATCAGAAAATGCGAATTCCATTATTATTTTCCATTAATTTTCTCCTTTTGCAATTTGCTAATGGGAACCGAATCGTCACGTCGGCAAGTATAATCTCCGAAGGGGAATGTCGAACACCTCCCCCCTTTTAACCTCCCCTGAATTACAAAAGGGGGGAGGTAGTGGAGGCAGCGTGAAGAAAAAAAATCCAGGAGGAACCTTCAATAAAAGGGGAAACATCGCGAGAAATAAAATAGAAGGCGGCGGAGGTAAAATTCTCCATTATTGTAATTTCCTAAAACGTTAAAATTACGCTCAAGTGTTCCAAGGCAAGCAGCTGAACTAAGTATAATGGCGAACGCATCATCTAAGTTTTAAATTAAAAAATAAATATATTGGTAATAAATAAATTAGCAGGTGAAATAACAATAATGACGAGGTGGAAGGGGGAGGAAGGGAAGGGTGGGGGGAAGCGCTTGCTAGATATCGTTTGCGCCAGTGAGATTTATCTCCCTTAATGCAATAATTGGTTTTTTAATACCCGCTTTGTTTTTCTAGAATTTGCATTTTTAGCAAAGACGCATGATTCTTGATTTCCAGGGAGATTTCCGTGGGCTTTTGATCTCATCCATTATTATTATTCTTACTAACAAATGTTTTAGTTTCTGTCGTGTATCGGAAAGTGTTGACGTGGCTTTACCTTCAGCAAAGCGGCATTTATAATTGGGGGAGATTTTTAAACGTGCC
>BGPR01008789.1:12221-29603 GCA_013235015.1 Araneus ventricosus | reverse complement strand
AAAAGGTACATCGAAGTGGCCAATTTAACATTTTCGGACTTAAGGTTTCAACTCCCCTTAAATTACTGTCAGCTAGGGTTTCTGCCAGAATCTTTAATAGAAGTGAGCAAAATCAATGCAGAAATATATCCTAGTATGAATGATCTCATTAAAATTTTTAAAATGAACACATTCATGAACACATTTCCTGTTCATTATTAATAAATGTTTCGTTTCTCTATTATGTTCTCATAAGTAAATGTACACTTAGGGTCGTGTAAACTTTTTCCGTTCATAAATGGCATGAATAAATATTTTTGCAGCCAAAATGGGATCACGAACGAAAACTTTTAATAGATTCTGTCATATAGTAATTATTTACTTTCATTTATAACCTCTATTTTTGCAGCCAAAATGGGATCACGAACGAAAATGTTTAAGAGAATCTGTCATATAATAATTACATACTTTCATTTATAACCTTTCACATTTTCATAAACTAAAAACATAAATGGAGAGTATTAGTCCAAATCTGCTCCGTCAGGATTTAGTAGCATCACAATTCTCCAAGATAATTTCAATTACAATAATTTATTAAAATTAAGAAAAAGCAACAGAGCATTTTTGATCTGTTACCGAGAACAACTTTAATGAGCTTGTACTAACACTTCAGCAATAAAAGAATCGGAAAGAACAAATTAAGATTGCAAAAATAGGGATAAAGAAAATATGCTTAGAACGGCAGTAAAGTTTTTCATTATGTGACTTTGGCTGTTTTTAGTTCTCTGACAAGAAGCTAAATAACTTGTTCTTTTCAAAGAGCAAATTACTGAAGCCTCTCCTCTCCCCCCAGACTCCTCAGCAACATTCAGCTGCTTTTTCTAAGAGCATAAATAATTTTGCACCAAGTGAGACGTGTGTCTGAGTTTGTAATTAGCATTCTAACAACCAAGCAGAAAACGTACTTTGTAAGCACAAATTCTCTCCGTCATAATTTACAGGATTTAAATGAGTTTACTTCATCATCATGTCTAACATCATTAGCAGTAATTAGCGCAAAATTTTTCTCGCTATTCGTGATATTACGACTATGTTTATTGTGAGTTGCAGATTATGCGCCAGAGAGAAAATGTAGCCTAATCAGTGTAATTGCAAAACAGAAGTCGTGTGTTTCTTTCACACAGGTTTTAGCATTCTCAAAGGAGATTAGCGGAAGTTTTTGTCAAGTTCTTTGATTAAAAAAATCTCCTTAATTCTGCTCCTTTGAGAGAACCGAGACACGGGAAAAACTGCACGATGAAAAAATGGAGCATGCATTTCTTAGAACAATATTAAATATACAGATCTCTTTACTTTTTGATTTTCAGTATATTCCCCGTTGAATAAGTAGGTGTAAGTTTTGTTATTACAGAGATAAAAGAAACAAAAACTAATTCTTTTTTTTCTTTCGAAGTCTATTCACACCCAGATTTTGATCTATACTCTTTCAATTCGAATTTTAGTCCTGTAGGTGTAAGATTATTTTTTTCCCGCCATTTTTTATACTTCCCTCACCCCTCGCGGATTAAATTTAATACCCAAGGACCGTAACTTTTAATAAGTGACGAAACAAATGACAATTGTTATCAGAACTATTTATAATGAGAATGCATATCTCATTAGTAAATACAGTGAATAAAAAATCATGATGGAACACCAGAAAAAATCGGCTTTTTGTATCGGAGTTTGTCATTTCCACCCTTGGGATTTAGCTTGTGTCCTAAGCCTAATTAAAAACGTCTCTCTACGGGTGGTGTTCTTTTTTTCAGAACACAAACAATAAAAATTAAAATATTTTGATGACACTCTCACTAGGAAACTAATAATTATGTTTTCCCTACAAATCTTTTGTCTTCACACACCCATGAGAATAATGTCGATAAATTTGATATTATGAACATACGATTTCTTTCGCGCGCTTTTTTTCATTTCGGAAAAATCTATTTGTTCTATTTTTTTCAGCTGCCGATGTTTACGTTCTATTTAAACACAGAGCGTAATATAAATAAATAAAAACGAAAAAGTAAACTAATACTAGTTTTAGGTCCAGAGAGTAACTCTTGATTTATTCCTTTGTCTTTCGATTAAATAGAAGCAAATAAAACATATTTACTTTTAATTAATTTCCTCGGGTGTTTATCTCGAGTAAATTATCTTGATTCAGAATTGCTTCAATGAAATTTTTTAAATAATTTTAATTAAATATTTCCATCTGTAAAAGACGGAAACTCATTTATTCTGACACGAAATCTTCAAGAATCTTTTCTGATTCGGATAGCGTAATAACAGGAAAAATAAGAGCAGCTCTTATTAGAAATTGCTTAATTAACTTGTATGTTTTTTAAATATTCGCTAAATAAGTGAATTTAAAATCTAATAACGAATCTATCGAATTAGTGCAAGATTGAAAATGTTATTTTAAATGTTAATTGTTTTTTTCGGCAATATCATAAATTGGTTATTTTGAAATTGTTTCTGTTGATTTCTTTTAATAAATATTATTCAAACAGGTAATTAGTTAATTAATTAACACTGCACTTTTTTAAACTGTTGTGTTTAATTCTCTGGTATTAAGATGGTTGCCCAAAAAATACTTTTGATTTAAAATTTCCACATTCTCTTTATTTGTTCAAGTTGTAATGTCTTGGCCTAGGTGTGACCAAATAAATTCAAGCTTAGGTTGGCCTAAGTACTTTTATTAATACAGCAATAATTAATAGACACTTCTCGCAGAGAAGTCTTGATTAAATATGATTATTTACAAGGTAATCAATAGCATCATAGTTCTAGAACGTCAAAGTTCCATGGCAATTAGTCCCTAAAAAATTGTATTCACAGGGACTTTCAATCCGCTCATCACACAGCTCTCTTCGGTCCTCCGGAGCCTGAAACCTCGTTAGAGACTCCTAATCCGTTTCTCTCCGCTGCCCTTCCCTCGAACATCCAGTTTTTATTCACCCCTGAAGGTGTGGGTGAAGTGGTGAAGCTCCACCTACCTTTTCCTACATTGGATAATGGTACTCTCGTTGACCAACAGCTCACCTTCCTAGTCGTCAACCCCGATTATGGGAAGGTTCTTGAGTTTTCGCCACCACCGGCCTATTCAGGGATGACACCAAAGGGTACCGCTAATGTGTTCGCTGACAGTGATGGATTCCTCGGCACTGTGTGAAGCCATTTCTTTGCGCACGTCTCGTTAGCGATGTCCAGATGCAACTGTCCTGCTGTTTACCGCCAATATGAAAAGGGACGGCACTCTTTTCCTCATGGGAATTGTGCTCGCGGGAAGGAAACATTACAAAGTCAAGAAGTTTGAACTTCTTAAGAATTTTACGATATATTGGAGAAATCGTGAACTGGCATGGAAAATTATAGAATAATGCATACTTTAATCTCTATCCCAACAAACAGAAATCGCTACACATTTTGAAAATAACATTACCTGCGAAATGCATGAGTCATGGAACAATAAAATTATATTAATGAAGAAAGTTTTTGCAACAAATAACTCGATAGACTTTGCTTGGCTATTGTACCTTACTTTTTACCATCTTCTACATATAAATAAAATATCATAGACATGTTGTTACACCTCTAGATTGCGATGACTATCGACTTTGAAAGGAAAACCATCTTTATTAATTTTCTTTTCTTCTTTATCAAGACATAAGAAATGATATTCTTTTTCACAGCATTAAGGGAAATCTCTGTTGTTTATGCTGTGTCAAACAACCAAAAAATGGCGCTTTATGCTGCGAAAACTCTGATCAGCTGTGAACAGCTGATCTCCTGAATGAAGGATGACACTTAAATTGAAAACTTTGCTGTCAACAAATTCCTGTTTCGTGACACGCACACAATCGGCTTCATTTTTATCCTTTCTGTGCAATTGGTATTTTTCTATGACCCATTCGTCTGGGATTTATTGATGTTTAAAGTTGCTCCAGACTTCTGAGCCACCATTTATATGTTTTAAATCGGGGTACGTATACATTTTCTCTTTTCACATTTCCCACATACGGACCCCAAAAATAAGGACTTGTTTTTTAATTTTTACCATGCGATAGTGAAGTCCTTATGTGGAAATATTCAAGGAAGTCGAAGGTTGAATACTCTTCACTTCAAAGTATTATGCAACGCCTGTATGATGAGTATGCTTACTCATTCTGCATGCAATCTCTCATAGCGTGCGCAACAAGCTAGAAGTCAGAACTCGGCCCTTTGATTTCTTTCATTAATTCCTCCAATCGATCTAGCAGTGCGTCTTGATGAGAATTCATTACCACCGACCAAATTGAAAGTTTCAATTCCATTACCGAGTCGGGGGAAGAGATTATAACAATGCCGACATCGCTAATAAACCCAAACCCCTGCGCAAAAATCGAGCTACCTTTCCGTGGCACACACGTGTCATCCAGTGTCCACCTCAAATGAAATATGTTGACTGATTGACCCTTAGCACCCTGTTTATATTTTAACATATATTATTTCTCTTTTCGCATTTCCCATATAAGGACTCCAGAAATAAGAATAAAAAATAATGAATTTTTTATATATTTTTACCACGCGATATAAAATTCTTATGTGGAAGTATTCATGGAAATCGAGAAGTGCACTTCAAAGTTTAATTCAATGCTGGTATGATGAGTAAGCATTCTACATGCCATCTCTGATAGCGTGCGCAACAAGCCCGAAGTCTTTGGTTTTCCTTCATTAATTCCTCCAATCGATGTAGCAGTGCGTCTTGATGAGAATTCATTACCACCGACCAAATTGAAAATTTCAATTCCATTACCGAGTCGGGGGAAGAGATTATAACAATGCCGACATCGCTAATAAACCCAAACCCCTGCGCAAAAATCGAGCTACCTTGTCGTGGCACACATGCATCATCCAGTGTCGGCCTCAAATGAAGCGTGTGCCACACTAATTGGTCTGCCTTGTCACGCTCATCCGAAGATGGCACCGCCGGGATCTCGCTTCCTTCTCGACTCGGTGACCACGATGTATGGGAGTCCTCTTTAGCGGCTCGTTGCCCCCAACCAATGCGGAAAAGAGCGAGAAATTAACTGGCGATTGAAATGCCCGAGAGTAGGCGATTAATTAGCGGTAGAAACGTTGATGAAAACTTGGAAGTCTTCTGTCTCTCGCCATAGAATTCTCCTCTGTACTGCCGTCTCTTTGGGTCGGCTGGCTGTCTTTGGCATTCTCTCTCTCTCGCTCGCTCTCTTTTGGGAAAAGGTTCGGTCTGTTTAATTTTCGGTTTCCTAATCACTGGGAATATTTGCGGGATCAATGGATGGCGGGTAGGGGTGGATTCGAGATTTAGGAAAATTTTCTCAAATTGTGGAACGGGTTTGATGGTCAAGGAGAATTAGTGCTGTCAAGGTGAATGGAAGAGAGATGGAGGGATGGTAATGATGGTTTTGGATGGCTTGAAAGAGTTTGTTTTGCAGAGAATGATGGGGTACTTGATGGCATAAAGGAATATGGTCTTCTCTGCTGATTAAAAACTGTTTACATTAACAAGCAAGGAAAGGGATATTATGATTTAAAATGAACCGCGTATCACTGAAACTCGATATAACAATGAATAGCCATAACTAACTGCCAGAAAATGAAGTGACTATTTCTTATTCGTTATTGAATACAAAGATATAATAAGAACAATACATAACTGCAGTATGTTAGCAAATTAGAACAGTTTCCATAGATAAATTTGGTTATTTAACGAACTCGTCGATTAATTAGTTATGTTTATGATTCCAGAATTTGTCGTGAAGAAAAGTAGTTAGTGATATCATAGGCACATTAACTTGTAAAAAATAGTCAAGTACGTAAAAAATGATTCTAGAAAAATTCCAAACCTGAGAAAAATAAAAGAAAAAATTAAAAGGACACGGATTTAGATTACAACAAAAACCGTGACATAAAATCATTCTGCAGATCAAGATTAATTACTATTGTACTAAAAACTTATCTATCTGAGCTATCTCATTTGAAAAGAAAAAAAATCGCTGACAAAAAGTCCAGAAAGTTTCCGATATTGATTGTTTGAAAAGAAAATCCGAAATTTTGTAACTTTTTTCGTCGAAAATACAAAGAATTGGTATAAAGAATGAATCATTTCATGACAGTAGTTGGAGAAAGAATTGAATTCTGAAAGTTTGAATTAATTCTATTCGTTCATCTACGGGATCAAAAGATGGAGCTTCAGAAACAAAATAAATACTATGGAACAGAAAAATATGTTGTGTTTGACTGTATAGACTTTCATATGTGGAAGTCATAAAGGCCCGTTCTTAAAAATAGTATGTTACCTCAAAGTAAAACAACAATGTTAGCACAGAGGCATATTTAAGAATATTCGAATCATATTCTTCGAGATAGAATTTGTCTATTAATGCGAAAAAATTTCAACCTTAATCCGTTCGAAACAAAGAAACTTTTCGATGACGATTCCCAGGGCGAAAATCTTTTTTTTCTGATTTCATCAAATATTTTTATCACTAAAACATTTGCAACAACAATAATTACTGTTCAATTATTTTTCAAATAAATAAGACAATAAACCTTTCACGTAATAAACTCGTGAAAATATTTTTATTTCTAGGAGATAATCAAACACCAAAAGAGTATACTGTACGCAAAAATAGATAGAAAAAAATTGTGCTGAAAGAAAATTTACTTCAAAAATAGTAAATAGTGTTTGCTTTTCTGTTTTTAGAGTATGTACTTATTCCTTAAACTGAAAGTTATTAAAAAGTTAACGAATTATATTCCATAAATTGACATGATACATTCTTAACCCTTTGCAGTCCAACGGTTTTCTTCGAAAGAGTTATAGCAAAACAAAGCCATTTTCAGTGAATTTATAAATACGTAATTACATTTTAAGGTATAAAAAACCAACTTGAATAAAAAATCTTGAGTCTACCTCGACATAGGATTTTCCGGTAAAAAAAAAAGAATGTCAAGTCCACCTCGCCTGTAAAAAAATTATATCGAGTCCACTTCGACATAGGACTCGCCTGTAAAAAAATATGTCGAGTCCACTTAGACATAAGACTGAAATGGATTAAATCTTTGTTGTTCTCAAAAACAATTTTTTTGCGAAATAACTGTCATACATACAATTTTATATGTATCATTTTTTTTTATTCCATACCTTTCGATTTCATTTTCACTTTAATTTTAATCACCTTTTTTCCTCTCGGTTAAAAAAACCCTTTTTTTTTCTAAGAGAATTAAGGCAGCGATTCTGTCTTTACTCCTACTATAGCCTGTATCTGGCCCCTTTCTTAGGGGGCGAAAGCACACGAAAAAGTATAAGACTTGATAGTAAGACAAAGAAACAGACCATTTTTAGAAATTTGAAAAACTATTTACGGAAACGAAATATGTACAGTCTCTTCATATAAAAATAAAATGGGGTTAAAACCGGAGAAATGTACTTATAAGAATCACAAAAGGATTTTGATGAACATTATTTAAAATTCTGTAAAAGTCTTTGGAAAGAGGTTTTAGTTCAGTTAACAATCCGTTTTGAAACTTCATGAAAGATATTTTTGGATCCCACCTCGTAATTCTGAATCGTGGTCAGATGACGCGAACGATACTCGAGCCGGCACTCCACTCTCCAAACTCCACTCCACAAGAACGTGAGGAAGTTGTGTCCTCGACGGCTACTGAAAAGAAGGAAAATTACATCTGACATGAGATAGCTGAGTATAAAATACTAAAATGTTGGGAAATGATTTCACAGGGAAAGGTCTTAAACCGGAATGAACTTAAACGAAACAAAAGGTAATTTTGTGAATTCTTTTGAAAGAAATCTTTTCTGTGAACTGTTATTTGCATTATTCTTTAAACCAGTGTTTCCCCACGTGACGCCCATGCCCCATAGGGGGAGGAGCAATTCTTAAATGGGCTCATCCAAGGTTTAACTCTTTCAATACGGGAAGGTCCGAAACGTCCCTTCAAGCAAAACACGGCGGCCGTCCGAAACGTCCGAATATCACTGTAAAATTTCCACCACCCCTTTCGTTAAGTGTCATTCATTTCACACCCGCGGCGTACAGTTTCTTCCTTAGCGTGACTCCTCCAGATGGAAGAATTTCAATTACCTTTGAAAGAGGAACTCGGGCATTCCCGTATTGTGAGGTTCCTCTATTCTAATGGTCTTAGGAATCAGATGGTTAAAAACAACCGTCTATTGTGATTTAACTAGTATATATCAATTACCAAATCGGAACTCACATTTTTCTTTAGGATCCACTCGCCTAATAATTTTCAAATATATATAAAAAAGCGCTTAATCCCCTCAGCCTTTTCAAAAAATATGGTGAAATTATGAAAAATTATTTAGTACTTGAATTTCAGTTATCCATTTATATGTACTGAAATTTTCCTTACTGTGTTTCTCAACAATACCCTAGCGATTTCTTCCTAAACCTATCATTTAAGTTTCTTCAGTCAACATTTAAATTTTTGAATATTAAAAATTATGTTATATGTTATATAAGGGGCATAAGAATTTTAGAAAGGATTAGGCGGGGTAGGGCACAAAAAAAGGTTTGGAAACACTGCTTTAAACAATTAAATGCCTTAACTTATATCTAGTAAATTTCACAAAATCAGTTTTTAAAATATACTTTTGTAAGTATAATAAAGAGTAGACTTTAAAAAATATTTTATATTTTAAGTTTATAATTTTTTATTTTAAATAATATAAACTCTTGAAATAATTTTTTTTCTAAAATTCGCTACCAAGTGTCTTCACTTCTATAGAATAAAAAATGCATTTAAGCAATAGATAATTCTGAAAATAGTAAAATAATGCTTTGTCATCAAGAATATACGCACGCATATAAAATTTTAGAAACCCAGTATATCAGGAAGTGAAGAGCGTCAAAATCTTTACAAACATGAAACAATTCAAGTTAAATAAAAATGTTTAGAAATGGCGTAATTCATTCAGGAGTTTAGAGAATAACACAGATAACAGTTCTTGGAGAATTCGGGTTTCTCTCACTGCACATTTTTCTAAGAAATAAATATGATACACTGAAAAATAAAAGTAATTAATTGCTTTAGCATTTTGCTCGTTTTATAGATGTTAAATATGTAATACTATTTATTGAATATCCTAAGTATATGCTAATTGTTCTAACAAACTACTATAATTATATAAAATGTTGCTGTAATTTGCTGTTTAAATCTTTTCAAGTTCAGATAATTTCCTTAAAATATACATGTCAGGCTAAATATTAAAGTCTATATTTCGAATCAAATGAAAATTAAAAATTTCCAAATCAAATTATCATGCTCTGTAGTGTTATTTTAAGTAATTTAACGAATTGTAATGGTATTAAGAATAAATTTAAACTAATTATAAAATGCGATAAACGAGATATGAAGTCTCTCTTGCAGTCAACTTTAGACTAGTTTCTCCAAAGTTAGAGCCTGGTAATTATTGTTCCTAGTTTACTCCCTTGGTGCCTGCTAGATAAACTAGGTTTACTTTTGAGAATTACTAATTACAAATGTGTTTTAAGCAAGTAAATTGTTCGTTAGATAGCTAAATTGTAGGCATTGCAGCATATGTAGAAAGCTGAATTTTCTAGATTTTAGCTCTCGCTCATCGCAGATAGATTAGATAAAATCTTTTTTCAGTTTATAGACAACCTCGGATATAAAACGACTGTAATTTTTTACAATATTTGAAAGCATATTCTCACAAATAATAAATCAAATTTTTAAAAAGTAAAATTGATGGCTTTTTTCCGTTTATATTTTTTTATGCATAAACAAGGTTTACTTTTGAGGTTTTTTAAAAATTTTTTTACTAACTGCAAAACTTTTAAGCCAGTAAACTGATCGTTAGATATCTGAATTGAAGGCGTTGCAGAATATGTTGAAATATGAATTTTGTAGATTTTAATTCCCACTCGTAGAAGCAAAATTAAATAAAGTTTTTTTTATTATTTTACTTCAATTTTAGGCAAACTCCTACATCCATCGACTTTCTAACTTCTTTTTTAAAAACTGGAAGAATTTTCGTACAAAAAATAAATGAAATTCACAAAAAGTTAAATCCATCGCACGAAAGCTTTATCATTTGTATTTTTTATGCATAAATGTAAAATATACAAAGGCAGCTAAAATTAACTCACCAACCGTTAAATGTTTAAAATTCTTCTATATGCAGTATTCGCCAGTTGAAGAACTTGCATTAGCAACGTATTCTAATTTGGTCGTTGGTTGCAGAAATCATAGGAGTCATTTTTTTTCTTTCTTCAATATTTCGTTAATGCGGTTTTCGCATTCTAACTAGGTATGGCATAATGATTGAAGAATTCAAATAAAGACACTTTATAGGTATATAAAATCTATCAGTTAAAAAAATTAATCAATAATGTAAAAAAATAATCAATATTTTTAAAGGTCCCAGGATTTTGATATTATTTACTGGTGTGGTTTCTGCAATTAACGATTAACTTATTCAACAATATTATCAATGCACATATGTTTCGATCCCAATCTAAAAATAGTCTTCCCTCCTCCAACATAAAAAAACCCTCAATGCATCGATTTAATACATCCAAGTCTGTCAAATATGTAAAAGGACACCAAGTTTCATAAACAATAGTTCAACATACTCATGCGAAAATAGTAAAAAGCGAATATTAGAAATACGCTTTTGAATGTTTATATTAAAAGGATTTGGAACCCTTATTCCGAAAATGATAAATTGGCCACTTCGATGTACCTTTTCTCAAAATCTGTTATAGATTCATGTTTGAAATTTTTTAATAGAACATCTTTCTCATTGTACTGAAATGATTTTTTAAATTTAAAAATTTATTTTTTATAATTTTTTTGTCAAAACAAAAAATTTTAAATTGCCATTTCGATGTACCTTTTCTCAAAATCTGTTATAGATTCATGTTTGAAATTTTTTATACAAGTGAAGTACATCTTTCTCAGCACCAAACAGACAAAAATATCTCAAACTCAACCAAAAACCCTATTCCCAAATCCAGTGACATCAAGGTTAGCCCAGGAAAATCCAGACAAGCCCTCCTCCAAAGAAATGCACAAATTTTCTTCCCTAAAATGGCGTTCCTCTGTCGTATTCAAACAAAATCCACCAGATAAGATGTAAAACTCCATTTCCCATTCCAAGAGAGCCTTTTTGTGCGAGGGAGGCAAAAGCGCCCCTTTGTCGGAAGGTACATACTCAATCATTCTTCTTCCTTCATAATTTATTCCAGATTGCTCTCCCTTTTCGGAATGCTCGCTGATCCTGTTGCATCCCCTTATCCCCTCAGGGGATGACCCTATCCTTGTCCTTCCTCCCTCCACCACCTGCCAGGAATGGATATCCTATAGTATGGTAACATGGGGATTCGTTGTCACTGAATCCAGTGCGCCCCAGGATCAGTTCTTCCCCTTGCGTTGTTAAAATAGGAGGATTTTGTCCGGCGAAGGCTCTCTGGTCTGTCTTGCAGGAGCAACGCATCTTAAAGTAATGATGTGTCTTTCATGATGATATAATGATCTGCGTCTGGATACGGGGCAGCAGTAGCGGAATAGATGGATGCAGAACTGGTCTGAGAATAGTATTTTTAAAAATTCCTCAGAAAAAGCAATATAGGTATCGACATTTGTTTCGGCATTTGATACAACCAATTTTAATTTAAAATGAATATTTGAGTGGATTTCCTCTGTGCCTCCTGGTATTTATATTGCTATGGTTGATGAGATTCTACTGTAACGAATTCCTTAATTAATTACTCTGGTAATTTGATGGTGGAAGATGAGT
This sequence comes from Araneus ventricosus, assembly GCA_013235015.1. NCBI lineage: Eukaryota > Metazoa > Arthropoda > Arachnida > Araneae > Araneidae > Araneus > Araneus ventricosus. The sequence continues at coordinate 17,758 of BGPR01008789.1, read as the reverse complement.
TAGACAAAGATCAGTCTTTGCTGTGTGCATCAATCCAAAATAAAGAATTAGTTTAAAGATTAAACTTCTACATTCACAGAATTATACAAAAAATATATATATTTGAGGAATCTCCTACTATTTGTAGGAGTGCGGTAACAATAACCCATCGTAGCAGGTTGCATTCATTTTTATGGATAAAAATGAAAGCTACATGCATGCTACAGAAGAGCGATAGTATTAGGAAGAAATCCCTCACGAATACGTCCTTATGGGTCGGGGGTTGAATGTGGGATAAAAAAAAAGATTGCGTTCCGTCAGTATCGGTGCTAAGAGCAGAGTAATTATATAGTAAAATGTAAACAGCTGTTTCTCGGATTACCACCAATTAACGTCATGGTTGTGAGCTGCTTCTCCCACTTTCAACCGTTTGACTGTTGCACACCTGTTAGCAAAATATTGTATCAGCATATTCTTGCTCCACTTGGCACAATCTCATTAGATTCTACGAAACGTCTCTCATATCAGAGACATAATTATATGTTGTAGGCCTTAGTAAGACAAATCATATTCGACTGCTTATGTGATTTGTCATCAATTTAAACTTATATGAAGCGCGTCAAATACGCCTAACCAAATGGATTTTGGAATATATTCCGCATTTTCTAGGAAGAAAAAAGATATGGAGCATAGAAAAAGGCAATACGTCATTCTATGCTAGATTACATGCATTGTTACATTTGGAATGCAACTATGATATTTCGTGATTTGATTCCATTAACGTCTTTAGAAAATCAGTTTCACTAATCTTGCATACAATTGATTTAATTTGGCATTAAATTTATATTTTGAATTTTCATTCCAATGTTCGTAAGTAAAGTTTCGCCAAAATTAATAATAAAATGATATAAGATGAATTTTGATTACTTCATTTGTGTTTTCTTAGCCAATAATATTGCTAAACCAGAAATCGCATGGCTGATGTATGGATAACTATTGCTACCATTTTCATCAGTATACTCCATGAAAAATTTAAATTATAATAATAGAAATAATACGGAGGTTTCCGCGTAACGTTTCTAATCATCTGATGTAGTCATGAAAAATATTTTAAATTGACATTAAACATTTTGTAACATTTCAAATGAGCTCCATTTCATAGGGTGAAATATTGCGTATTAAATATTCTATTTCATTTATTATAAATATGCAAGGGAATCGAGAGAAAAACACGATTTTCTTGTGAACTATTTGCGTATGAAACTTATGCTTGCAGCTGTTTCATACGCAAGTTTTGCTATTTTATACTTGAAAAAACATGTACTTTCTGATAGCAGACATTTCGACTATTGAACAGAGAAACAACTTTTAAACTGGCGGAAAGAATTATGAAAATGAAAGCAATTTTCAAGTTCTGTTCAGTAACCCTTGTTGAAAAACTATAAACAGAAATTACACAAAAGCTTTCATTTTCACACGCCTTTAATGCACTTTTCCTATTATCGTGGGAAAAAGAACGCGTTGGCTGCTAATAAATGTCAGCCCAAGAATCAAAAGTGGGTTTTTACGACCAAATTCATTTGCTTGTAATGGCTTCTTCTTTTCAAAGCAATTTCTTTTTCTCCTCTCCATTTGCAAACTATTCAAACACAAATTCTATATAGTGTATATACGAAATGATGTAAGCGCTCAAAATTTTTAAAAATGTGTTCTTATTAAAACTGATGATGAAAACAAAGTTTCCCCTCATAGATAACGAACATTTATATGTATATTTCACATTATACTTAGTTCTACCATGTTCGAAAGATATATAACCATCACCCTTGATAAATTGAGCTTGAAGCTTAATTCGTAACGAATTGCATGATTACACGCAATTTGAAAGAAAGTTTAAATCAACGGCACTTCCATTTGCTATTATATAATGAACATGATTACAATTGATTAATTAAAAATAATACAAACTACACGACGACACAACACATATACCCTCTATATACAAAACTAGAAAATCACCAGTCATGGTATGACGGGTGCAAATTGCTCTTCATTCGAGAGATTTCCCGTCAAATTTGACGTGTTTACATAGATATATATGCGAGAGAAATGTTTAACATTGATTGGAAACAAATAAAAAAAACATGTTTTATGACAGAAAATATATTTTTTATTTACATATTTCTTTATTCAAAAAACCTCTTGGTAAACAACATTCCGTGTGAAGTATTTTTCGTTGTTTAACAATTTTATTATAATTCAATAACCATGAAATTCTCATCTTGTCAAATGCAATTCAAAAGCTAAAATTTCAAAGGAATTCTTTTTCGAAATTCTAATCAAAATAAAGCGCTTCTCTGCTTGTCAAACGTTGCCAAAAATATTATCAAATTGTATCATCACGATTGCAATAAATAATCAGATGCATCGTGCCGTCCAAACTATATCACGCGCATGATATACCACTGACGTAATTTACTACTTTCTATTATAAAACGGAAATTAATTTGAAATATACGATTAATATAATTTAAAGTTTCTCGGGAACTATTGATCATAGAGAGATAAATTTTATATCAATCGATAGAAACTTTTATTTCACTATTTTAGAGCTATTAAATTTGAAATTAGAACGTCAATTACTTGATTAAATTTAAAATTACTGAAATTTAGGTTCTCTAACAATGAAATAATGCTGTTTAATGTCTCGCAGTGCTATGGCAAGAGTTTTATTGTTGGTGACGTCAGAGAGTTACCGAGAGACAGATCTGGGCTGTTATATTAGTAATGATAAGCTGAAGTGGTTGCACTTTTAGGAACGCTTTACGCTTTATACCAGGTTTCTTTTAAATCCTCTACATACGAGTTCTGCATAATCCTTTCAAGAATTCATCTCTCTTGAGTGTGATGCTGATATAATTTCCAAGTTTTATTGTGTTTTAAAATTATAAACATACATTTCCAAATTGCAAAAAATTGTATATCTCATTCATAGATAGCATTGGCAAATCTGTAAATAACATTGGAAATGTAGATTATGTAATTTTTAAATTCATCCTTTATCTTAACTCTTTAACACCCTACGAATTTCTTTAAACTTCTTATTAGATGAGAATTCGTATTTTGGACGTTTTTAAAAATTCCAAGTCATTTAGGAAAGTAAAGGACATATGAGACACTTATACGCGTCGAAGTGATTTTTGTCTAAAAATCAATTGTATCTTTGACTTCATTACAGGTTTACATATCAAAATTCTGTAAGTGGATGCTCGAGTTATACACGCATTCATATGTGAAGAGATTAATTGTATACATTTATTAATTGGAATTACCTAGTCCAGCTGTCGTGAAATGACAGTTGCCTGAGGGAGACAGAGCCCCCACCCACTAGTATTAATATAATTTCAGTTAAGTTAGATTAAAGATTCATTTTTTTACACTGAAAGAAATCTAATTTGGTAGAAATGTAATTTTAAACCGGTTAACGTGCACCAGTCTGAAATACACAAGGTTATTTCTGGTAGAAGCGAGGATCGAACCCACGACCATCTGATTTCGAAGACAAGACTTTGCGCCCAGTCCACCGCGACCTTAATGTTATTTCAATATGCAGTGTTACTTATAGTTATTGAATTATCTTTAATATCTATTAATATACACAATACAATATCTTGGTATAAATTTTAGCCATTTTATAAAAATAAAGCTCTATAAAAAACGCACTTCCCACTGAAATTACATAACTCTGTCTTAGAAAAACATGTTTTTAACATTCCACCTTCAAATATTGATATAAAAAAAGACCTGCTCCCAAAAAAAATCTTTACAAAACAAGTGAAGTGAAAGGAACACCAAACCATATCCAAGTCCGTAATGCACCTCAACTCTTTACCCACTTACAAAAAAATCCCCCCATTGATTGGCGGAGTTTTTAAACTTCCCTATTTTTCCGTCAGCTCTCTGCTAGCATCGACACCGAAATCTTGCTTTCCCCAATCGCCGATGCCATAAAGTGCTTTTATTGAAAAGCAATGTAACGTCTTTTATGAATGGTCCCTTTAAGAGGAAGAGAGAGGGGAAAAAAATAAGATTGAGCCCCGGAAAAGGGATAAGCCCCGGCATGCACTTGATTGTGAGCAGGGGCTTCGAGGAAGAGAAAGAGAAAAGTGGGTCCGACGGCGCTGTTTACCTCAGTAAGTCTGAAAGCATGTCCACCTAAGTAGCCCACCGTGTCTACAGCAGCCAGATTTAAAGCGAGAATCGTGTATGGCCAGGCTTGGGATGGTGAATATTGCTTATCTTGTTAAGGGGGACGGAACCCCTAATGGAAGGGCCCATCAAACATTTACGGGAGGGGGTGGATGCGTCGAGGGGATGGATCTCGTCCTCGGGTTCTTTGAGCCTAATGGGTATCTTTGGATGGAAGAAGGTGCAGAGAGGGAGTCGGCAATTAAATGATGGTTGTCACGTTCGTCGGTGTCAAAGTTGGATATGTAACTGCCATTTAATGGAAAATGTCGTATGTGGTGCAAGAAATGAACGAAAATGGCATTGGTAAATGGTAATACAATGATGTAAAGTGAAATTAAATTATCATCGTTTTTAATATTAATATTACCTACAATATAAATGAATTTCTTCGTGGTTCACGAGGTATATTAAGCCAAGTTAGGAACAATGATGTCTAAGAAAGTCCTGACGCTATGCATGTGTGCATTGCTAAATTTCTTTCATCTGATATCATGACTAAATATTCGGTATCGTATTAGTAATTATTGAACTCAAAGTAACAAGTTATGAATTAATGTTATTTATTTAAGCTACTTACTTTTTTCATGAGTATTTCTTTGGATAATCAGTAGGAACGGATGACAGAATTCTAAATATGAAAACATATCGTTTAGAGCGTGTATACATACACTTCTTAGCTTCCGTACAACCCCTTCGTATACAATTAAATATTTGACTCGTGCTTCGAATTAGAAAATTTTTTATATTTAAATCAGCGATTCAGTCATAGTGGCAATTAGTTAATAAAAAATCACTTGGACAAGATTAAATGTCTCAGGTATCCTTTACTCCCTCATATGACTTGAAATGACAACAAATGCCCTAGGATGCACTACCCAATTAGAAAATTAAATAAATTCGCAGGTGAAGTGGTTAGTCTCATGAAAAGAAGCGAGTTCGAGGACTGATTTCTACGAAGAACAGCCGTATAAACGGGCCAAGTGTACGTTTAATAAGTTGTGGCTAAATGTTCTCCCGCTAGTGTTGTATGGGAATTTGGAGTGAGGCATGGGATGACGGCTTCGGTGTTGTCCTTGTCATCTTACCATGGCTCAAAATTATGAGGCCTGATCCACAATAAACCTTTTATAGCTTCCAAATTGGAGGTTACTATAACAGTACTTGATGATTACTATGTGGAGTACCCGCAGCATCCACGTGGGCTACCTCCTATCTAGCAAGATGACAAGTGACATTACTTAAGGCAATTGGCCTGCACTTGAAATCATCCTTTCTATCTTACCATGGCTCAAAATTATGAGGCCTGA
>BGPR01008789.1:0-12211 GCA_013235015.1 Araneus ventricosus | reverse complement strand
ATCCACGTGGGCTACCTCCTATCTGGCAAGATGACAAGTGACATTACTTAAGGCAATTGAAATCATCCTTTCTATCTTACCATGGCTCAAAATTATGAGGCCCGAGCCACAATAAACCTCGTATAGCTTGAAAATGGGAGGTTACTATAACAGTACTTGATGAATGCTATGTGGATACCCGCCCTATCCACGTGGGCTACCTCCTATCTGGCAAGATGACAAGTGACATTACTTAAGGCAATTGAAATCATCCTTTCTATCTTACCATGGCTCAAAATTATGAGGCCCGAGCCACAATAAACCTCGTATAGCTTGAAAATGGGAGGTTACTATAACAGTACTTGATGAATGCTATGTGGATACCCGCCCTATCCACCGGGACTACCTCCTATCTGGCAAGATGACAAGTGACATTACTTGAGGTAGTTGGGCCTGTACTTGAAATTATCCTGATGACAAGAAGTCTATCACGCACAAGCAGACAGTGGCGAGGCTGCTGAGTGGAATGACTCATAAGAGCCTGACTGAAAAAGTTCAAGAGCTGGCAGTTTATAAAGTTAGTGGTGGAACCAATCAGAGCGAAGCAAAAGAGCAGTGGGAGTGTCGAAGAGTTGTTAGTTCTAGGAGTGAGAGAATTACTATAACAAAACTAAGTTGAATTGAACCTTACAGCGGGTGAACGTATGCAGGAGATACTTATATCGTGCATCGTATTATATATTTATATCGTGTTGTTTTACAAAAATAATGCATCTTTTATTTATGTAATCTGTATTTCGTCGCTTAACAAGAAACACCATCTATCTAAATTTTTTTGAAATTTCTAAGAGGAAGAAAATGCTCAATTTTCACAACCAATAACGGATAATTCTGAATTTTTTTCACATCTGGTAGGAAGATGGAGTCTTACGTTTATATCAGATGTTAAAGAAATTCAGAATTATCCGTTATTGGTTGCAAAAAATTGAGTATTTTCTTCCTCTTAGAAATTTCCCAAAATTGAGATAGATGCTGTTGCTTGTTATCGACGATTTATTAGCTTTATACTAAACAGACATTATATAAATAAAAATTGCACTTAAATTTATAAAAGAACAATTTAAGTATGTAATATGATGCCCAATATAAGTAACGTCGGTCCGCCAAGAGAACTGTCGCCTCCAACTTGTCTAGTTTACGGCGGTCGCTATAGAAACAGGTTATCGTAGGAAGAACCCATTTCTTGTAGGTAGAAGTTCAATCAAATGTGTTCCGCCGCAAACCGGCGCCAAGAATAAAAAACTCCGACTTCTGTTGGATTCCTCCTATACGAAATGGATCTTTCTTAGCATAACCAGTTGCTATAGCGACCGCCGCAAACTAGACAATTTGGCGGCGATAGTTTCCGTGACGGACAGACAGTATCCCCTGCAACGCGCGCCTGCAGGAAGGTTAAGAAGAAGAAAAACCTAAATGTGCATTTAATTGTTATAGCATTGAATCATTTTAGTACTATTTACAAGGAATATCAGTCGTATTTTTACGAACTTAAAACGAAATTTGAAATGTAGCTAATTGTTGTAATTGGGCCTTTAACAATTTTGTACGTGCTTCACTCGTGTATCGAATTTTTAAACTTTTTAAACTTATAAGCTAAAACTAAGTCACTCATAGACGTTATAACTCGATATAAATTATTAGCGATTATCCGTTAACATCTAAAGTGTTCTATGGACATGTAGTTGAATCGATACGACAAAAGATTCCCAAAACAGAGGGATATAATTAGATAGTATAAAAAGCTACACTTGTAAAGAATTATGAAACGCTTCACATGATAAGTAAGAAGAATCGAATAAAATGATAAGCATTTCGAGCCTATTTACAAAATTTTGAATGCTTTCATTTTATTTAATCCTTGTTTGTATTTTTATATTTTTAGATTGTTGAAAAAAATAACGAACTGTGAGAACAAAAAACATATTCTTACTGTTCATTGATTATTTTTTAGTTTTAAGCATTTTAAAAACTATTTGCATCGGAGATTTCAAGAAAAAATTACGGGAGGCTGTCTTTTTCAAACAGCCGTTTATGTTAAAGGCGTAGGACTACTTTACTCGCGTGACTCTTTTCCGATTTTTTGATTTTTTGTAAGTTCTGTTGTTGCCCTTTATCTCTAAAATAAGACATTAGTTCCGTTTATAACTTATATAGTTACTGAGGTATAGAGGATCTCCCATACAACTTTTTTGGGGGCGTTTTGGCGTGTGAATCAAATTCTCTCCTGAGACCCCAATGGGAAGAACGTAGTCCTACTTCTGAATGCCTAATAAAAAAACAAGTGAGAAAGGTTGATGAATTTCCGAAATTACAGAGAGAAGGCTGTGAATTTTTAATGCAAATTTTGCTAATAATTCAGAAAAATAACTTCATTACCAAACTTAATCACACCTCCCAGTTTTTTTCACTTTAAGTTTTTTTCTTTTTACGAAATTTCTTCTGAACTTTCTTGCTTTAATACCGAAAGTAATTTAGACCGTCCGACACGTACTTAACAACTAAAGATCGCTCTTGAATCACGATCTAGCGCGTACCACCCATTCCGCTGGGAAAACCAAATCATTTAGTATCTTACCTGCAACTGGCCCTTGCGAAAAATCACCTTCTAACACCCCTCATCTCTTCTCCGGATCGCTTCGCCTTCACGTGCGACTATTAAGCGGACTATTGGCGAACATTTTTCGCCTGTTCCAAGATGAGCTGGGGAGGGGAGGGAAGGTGCCTCCAGGCAATGAGGGTGCAACCGCTAATGACTTGGTATCAAATGGTCCACTGACCAAACCTAAGTGTCGGTTTCTTCAAATGGTCCGCAGTTATCTGTTCCTTAAAAGAGCATACGGCTTCGCACAGGGTGTTCTTACAGGGATATAACAGTTTCGAGTACAGACCGTTTATTGGCATCCACATTTCGAAGAAGACTGGTTTAATCCATATGAAGTGATTGTCTTAAGTACAAAAAAGAATCGAAATAAAAGTAATAAAAATAAATGAAAATATTTTAAAAAATCAATAATGTTAAGGATATATGTATGGAATTGCTACTCTTAAAGAAGCTCAATTTAAGTAAACTGTTATAATGATTCTATAAGTGTGCTTTTTTTAATTGATTATGTTTATAATTTTTTAAAATCTTGTTTTGTTAAATTTTTTCCGGAAAACCAAGTTATACAAAAATGTGGCAAATTCAGGTTAAATCTGTTTATTCAAATTAATTTGCTGTGGCATATCTAGCCCAGTCCTTGAGTTAAGGACTCATGATAAAGCAGAAATATGACATCTTTTCTGATAATCAAAGTGATCTTGTTACATCTAGGAAGCATCTAACGCACAAGTTTGACTTAGCTCCAGTATAAGGGATGCCTTCATGGAGAACTTTCAGGAAAAACTGGCCCATACTCGTGTTCCTCATGGAGGTAAATTTCCAACGGCCAGCCCAATCGCAACTAGCAATTCGTTGCTAAATCGCGTATTGATTTACCAGTTTTTGAATAACGCTGATTAAGAGGATATAAATCAAAACCTTCTTCCTCCGATTTATATTTCTCAGGCATATCATGCTCTACCCTACTGTTGTGCTTAGTGGATTTAGGCGTGTGATGCAATAGAAATAGTGTTGGTAGTGCAAATACGAACGAGGTGTTCATTACGCAATCTTAAAGGCAGTTTCTATCACTAAGTCGTAAGAAGTTCATTTAAATTCATACAATCTCTTACAAGCAGTAAGTTGAGTGAACTGCTGTAAACAATAAAATATCCATTTCGTAAGTCACTACAATATCTTCCAGACTTTGTGCTTAAATGAACTCCTATTTCGAAATCTTGATGACCCTAATATAAATTTGAAAGTTTTATTTGTAATACTCGAACAAGTATAAAACTGAGGTGTATAGAAGTAGGAGAAAGCATTAAAAATTTAATTTTAATGTTATTATGCTTTGTATCCTCATTAATCGTTATTTAGGATTAATTTTCGGATAATTTTCCTCAAACTCCGAGTAGGATTTATTTCTAACTTCCATTTTGTCCACTTCCTACCAGCTGTCTCCATACTTTTATGTCATATATGCATATGCATCTTAAAAGTTGGTGTACCCACATTGTATTCCACAGTAGTTGGTGTACCCACATTGTAAGCAATATAAACATATAGTAAGTCATTTGTGTATTTATTATTTGTATATATCAGTGGACGCAAGGAATAATATACACACACACACATTTACCAGACTTTTTCCACTCTAAACTGTTCTACAGATTTCTAACGTTTCCGGCAGGCTTTTAAATGTGCACCATGTAATTTTAAGACTGATCATATGTCAATTTGAGAACCACTAGTTTACACAGAACTACTTACAGATTTTGAGTCAAAAATAGAGTTCGTGGAGGATTCTCTTTTCTACCTCAGCTTCCCAACGATGTTTAGCCAAATACACATTTTGGTTTAAATAAATAAGACAAAGGCTTAGCTGTCTTCACTGTGGGACCTACTAGTGAGTGTATCCACAGGAAAATCAATGAGAGAAGCTTGAAAAATGGCAACAGTTAATAAGAGTATCCATAAATATGTTTGAGCTTGTATTAAAAACAATACACTTATATGCAGTCTCTCTACTTCATTCGTTCGTTGAGTACGAAGTTCAGTAATCAAAAACAAAGCCACCAAGGAAGTCTCTCTAGACTCTTCTACTGATACTCTTCTAGCGATACTATGAATACTTCTGATGCTATTATTTAAGTTTTCTTGTTTTAGTTATTTAATTTATTTCAAACATTTTTTTTTGGTTGCTAAATTTCTTTTTTACACTTTTTTCTGTTATGCTTCTACTTCATGTCCATCTAAGCCGATTACAAAGAATCATAATGATTCTAGATACGGTGACATGAAGTGGTGTTATACACATTGTTACAAAAAATTTTCTGTGGGTGAATGGTGTAAACTGTCCAACACGCAGGATGATGGAGAATGAAGGTTTATTCACAAATGTGCAGGAAAACAAGTAGCACAGGTACAGGAAACAATAGGGCTTGCACAGATTACCAATGTAAACAGACAACAATTCACAGGTAATAACAGTTCAGCACTTTGATATTTAGCAACACAAACAGTCAGCAAATAACTGATAACGACAATAACTGCACTTTCAATAGCGCTCAGCTCACCAGCCTCCTAGCTCGCACTGCGGACGAAACTCTAAAGTCGTTCCCAATGGATCCCGACAGGCCGTGATGTCACATGGAGTTTCTCGTATATTCAAGCGTATTCCCTTTCCTAATAGAGATATCGAGAAAAGGGTCGCCTTTTCTGGAATCATTTGTTGCCAAAATGGTCGCCAAGGTCAGGGGTCCCGCAGAGACCGATGTCGATCACTCCATACTTACCCCTGTAAAACTCCCTCCCCAACTATAAGACTAGCGGGGCATTACATCTTTGTAACAATATGCATTCTTAAAGACACTGAATTACATATTTACATCAGTGTAAACCATTATTTTACCATTAATGATCTACAATTTAAAGGACTCCATGCTTCGTCTGTGTTGACCGATTCCAGGATAGTGGGAAGTTTTGGTTCCGAATTATCGTGTCACTTATCTTGCGCTGAATAGCGTCGAAGCAGACGCGATATCCACACTGGCTTAAGGAATATGTGGAAATAATAAAATGGATAACTAGCTCAAATATCGTTCTTATCACCATACACAATTATTTTATCTGTTTCCTTTAACCAGTAGATTAATGAATCAAATCAAATTGAATCAACAAAGCTACTAAACTATTAGTTTTATATTAAATTAAATATTAAAGTGATTCAAAACTTATTGCATTCACTATGACAATAACAGTGTGGAAAACTGCAGGCCTGTAAAACTTTAAAATATATATATCCATAAAACATGAAATAAATAAGCAAAATAGCAACATTATTAGCATTTAATTCTGAGGAATCTCCAAGTTCTTTAGTTTGATGTCCGATTCAGAACTTAATTTCAAGGACACCTCTTTATGACGTTGCTAATATTGTACCAGAAAGTTCAATATAAAATCGCACCATCAGCTGAGGTTTAAAAATTTGATTGAGTAGTTGACTAATTTTCCGTATTACTGGAGAATTTTTTTCGGTCGCAAAGTAAAAAGTAAGACAATTCTTACCTTTCTGTCCATTACCAGAAGAATCTCTGTGAAAGTTGGTTTCCACCAAGACTTTTTCTGCCTCTGTGAAAACAAGAAAACATGACAAGTGAATTCAAATCACAAAGGAAAAAGTTAAATACTAAACAATTACCTAGACCTGAAAGGCAAACATGTAATACACAAACAAAACGAACACTTAGAATCGTCTTCAAAGCTATTTTGTAACGATTCCGGAAAGCATAGTATCCGAAATGTACTTATTAAATATTAATATGAATAAATAATGTTATGAATGTGTGTGAATAATGTTAAATAAGAATGTTTCATGAAAATATTATTGCCATTTTGTATAACTTGCCTAAATTAGTTTCCCAAATTGTGGCATCTGGCATTGATGTTTGAATTTAAATATTTTTATTTCTTTCTGTATTTGGTGAGCCGATAATTAAGTCCACATTATAATCCATATTATAGTTCATATATGCTATTCCATATTTCATCTCACTGTCTAATACTCTGTTAATGGATTCGTTCATAAAAACTTACAGTCTATGCGTTTTACGATAACATTTAAGAATAATTTGTTTTCACTTCTACTCTCATCCTACAAGATTCAAACAAATCCAAAAGAACTTGACAGAATATTGCAATCTTGTGCATAATCGCGATTAAAAGAAAATGGATTTTGACGTTTAAATGTGTTGCATTGAAGGAAGGCTTTAAAGTTCACTACATGTGCACTACACGGAACAAGGCACTATTTGTTCTCTCCTTTTCTCATATGCTTACATTTTAAGTAAGACTGAAGAAAATTAGTAGTAACAATCCTCTGTCCAAAAGCTCTTAATTCGTCGAAAAAAGTCCCTTCTAATTATGATCTTTATCAGTAACATCTGTAAATGCTGAATGCTCGTTCAAAGCATTGGCAGAAACTTTCAAATTGATTTTGAAGCCACTTTCAGGACGAATTGATTTCAGAATGTTGAATGATTCCGTGAAGCAAATATGTCTTCTGTAATTAGGGCTGGAGTCAAAGTTGACGATTAAGGGAGCGGTCTCCTCTCCTATTGCGGAAAAATTAAATTTTTATTTCATTTTAGCTGCTAAGAACTAGGAATTACAAAATCAAGTGTGCAAGAAAGCTAAATAATTTTACAACTTAATTTTTAAATTTTTTTCTACCCATTATACTGCCGGGTACTTTTAGGTCTCTATATCTTTGCCCCTCCCTCCACTTTTGCCACCCAATCTCCGCCACTGGCTAGAGTTTTGTTGGAGCAAAAGTGCGGGTTGAAATTAGGTGCAAAAGAAATAAAGAATTAATTTAGATTATGAGAAAATATTCTTGGATAAAAGATGCTTAACATATTTCAATCTTCTTACAATTGGCGGGAGTAATGTGTAACCCGCATGTTTCATTAATTTTGTTATAAAAGAATGAGAAATAGAAGCCAAAAAAATATGATAGTCGCCAATATTACAATATTTTTATATGTATCCCTGAAAATCTTCCCAATTTTATTTTTTACTTTAATAATTTATTACAAATATGTGTTTAAACGTATTAAAGACGAATTAATACTGAATTGAATGTTAAATATACTTAAAATAATATGAATATAATAAAATGTACAGTCCTTATAATATTTACTAATGTTGAGAATTCTAAGGTACAGCAGTTCAGCACTTTAGTAAAATACTTTTCCGATGGTATCATAAAAAGCGAACCTGACTAAGAAGAAATTTTCATAAATTTATGCATATTATAGCCAAGAACAATTTTTGTACCATATGAAATTTAAAATAATATAGTTATAATGAAACTTATTAACAATATTTAGTAAGGTTGAACCATGTGACATAACAATTCAACATCATATTGAGCTGAATTTTGTTTCGCCACGGGAAAACGAATGTTACTAAGCAGAAACTTCCGTTATTTTAATCATATTCTTAAGCATGAATAAGATTTCGTCTTTCTTGAAACAAAAACAATGCTACTGATTTTTCTACAGTTGAATTTTAACTTTTACACTCAATAAAAAGTCATTAAAAACTAAACTATCATAAAATGACATCCGAATTCATTCGTTAGATAAAATAAGCATCATTGTATCAAGAATTGGCGGTTAGAAAAGCATATAAACTTCAAGAAGAAACATTAAAAAGCCAATGATAATCTCGGCCATCACTTATTAATCCATGAGGTCAAGCTTACTCCAGATTTTTAACCGTTTATGGGAGATGATAGCTTTCTGCGTCTTTCTTTTTCCTATTCTGTTTCGATCTTTACACTGAAGTCATTAAACTTCTCTTTAATTCTCGTTTTTCCTCGTTTTATACATCACAGGTATAGTTTAAAATTTTATATATGCGTCTTTCAATAAAATAACAATTGTAACCATTTTTACTATATGATACAAATGTTTCGTCTCATTGCATTTTCTTTTTTTACCTGGCAAAAGGAAAGCTGCGCTTTCTTCTTAACTTTCTAACCGGAACATCCTTTGAATACCCGTTCACTGAGCATGTATCTTAACAGTCATAATAATAGATATTCCAATCTGAGGGTTAAACACATTATTATAGTCAATGACAACTCAAGTGAATAGCATATTGTTACGAACATGCAATGTCGCTTCCCAGCAACGTTAGTCTTGTGGTTGGGAAGGGAATTCTTCAGGGGTATGTATGGGAATCCGGGGGAAATGGAGCCATCGACCCCGACCTTGGCAACAAACTTGGCGACTTGGAGACGAAATGTGGGATCTCAAAAGTACTTGAATTTTCTTGATATCTCTATTAGGGGCCGAGATCCGGATTTATCCATATGTTTCCATATGACGTCATGGCCTGTCAGGAAGACTCGGATCACAATGTAGTAGCAGTGAGTGTGTTGATCGACTGGGATCGCCTTTGGAGTGCGAACGTCTTTGGAATCTCTCTTTGGAGTTTTATCCGCTGTGCGATCTGGCAAGCTGTTAGACGCAGAGAGGTATTGAAAGTGCTGTTGCTGTTCTTATTAGTGAATTGCTGTCTGTTTGTGTTGCTAATCTGTGCAAGTGCTGTTTTTCCTGTTACCTGGACTTCGTGTTTTCCGGAAAATTCGAGAATAAAGTGTAATTCTCTGTTATCCTGCTTGTTGGACTGTTTTCACCGTACTCTCACAAGACGATTTTTGTAACAACACAGGAAACTTCAAGTGAACGCATCACCGCTGAATGTCGTAATAAGTGTTTCTATTCTGTTTAACCCTTTATATCACTTATTACTTAATTTGTGCATCATTAGATAAGCTGTGATGGAGAATAACACCAGGAAATAGGAAAAAACTTAATATTTGATTAAAATAACTTAATAAATTAATTTAATCAGTTATAAAAAACTGTAATTCTGGCTTTCAGCTGCTGTCTGATGCTCGTTGTCGGAACTACTGTGTTCTCGTAGGTGCCGTCAGAAACAGTCATATTACGAAGATATAAGTTTAACTAAAGCGGTACTTTTAAGAACATTCGGAATATAAAGGTTTAAATAAATAAATAAAAAAGTGTTGAATCTAGGGTTCTGTTACAACAGCATCGATTATTAGTTTTAAAACTAAATACTGTTCAGATCTATCAATTATATTTAATCTATTAAAATCATATTTGATAGTTTAGTTAATTATATTAACGTCGCGTTTTGAAGCAACACCAGGGCTATTTTGGGATGGACCTCGTACTTTTGAACCGCGGACAGATGACGAGGACGGCACACTAGCTGGAGGACATTTGACTCACGACGTCAGATTTAACTTACACCGCACCCACATACACGGCTGATCTTGAGTGGAATCGTGTTTCGAGGCTGAACCCTCCGGTACCGAAGCCGAGACCATACCACTAGTCCAAGATCACACAGGAGGGAAGCCCTATATGCATCACAGCACCAAGAAACCATATCAAGAGTTTGCTTTAAAAGGAGTCCATCCTCCGCTGGCAAAAAGAATGGGGCAATGGAGAAATAGGCAGGAGTGTTTACAACGTTTTGCCTAAAGTCAAGACAAGTCCTACTCCATGGCAAAGGCCCAAAATTATGTTCGTCACGAGCCACGGTCCATTTCCGACGTACCTTAAGCATTCAACATCAGAAACAGTGATTCCTGTGGCTGCGGAAACCTGGGAAACCCCTTGCACTATCCCACAAACTGCCTGTCTACAACCCCATACCACCTAACAAAACCGTCAGCTGGCCTAGAACCACTTTAGTGGAAAAGAGTTATTGACAACAACAATTCTAGGGCGAAAATCAGAGAACTCATCCACTTCATCGCGGAAAACGAAACACTCTTTTTTTTCCAGAAGATGGTGATAACAACTAGCCACAGACTCAATGAACCCTCGGTACTCAATCTTCTCTCTTCTCCCATACATAAGGCACCACCTTCTCAAACTCAACAACACAAAGACTTGAAAGTTATATTACTAACTATTATATTCTTTTTTTCTAAGTGCCCTCTATTTTGTATCCTTATATATAAAATCTAATATATATTTGCTATGTCTTTTTCAATAAAGTTTCACGCACACCCAACCAACCGTCAGGGAGCCGTCCTGGCTCCAAGTTTGGGGGTATGCTATGGTGTTAAGTCCACAGCAGTCCTAAGATCATGTGTGAGAATATTTAACTTGGAGTAACGATACATTGCGCAGCCTTCCCCGAACCACATTAAGCTTAAGGTGCCACTGACTGCAATCGAAGAAGTCATTATTTCTAAAAAGACATTCGTATTTTTTCGCTTAGCATTCAACAAGTTTGACTCAATGTCACACATTTGAGAGAAAATTACCAGATAAGCTTACACCAAAATTTTAAATCATTTATTTATCATATTTCAAATAGTTCTTTTGCCACCAGGGGCCTAGTTAGCATGGCATGGGTCAGATGCAAGAATCAGAAGAAGGCTGTGGTTGCCATGCTCTGACGTTGCTCTTCACAAGCGTTATCAAAAACTGGAAGACCGGTGCATGTTTTAGAAACAAATTGCTCGCTGTGGTTGGGTGGGCTGTTGGAGGATTTCCTGGATTTTCCTCTAACGCGACATAAATGCGGAACAGTTTTCCCGGCCAGTGGAAGGTCCTACAGGAAGGCAACCTACCTTTATGTATTCCAACTAAAATCAGAATTCTACCACAGGCGATACCTAGGTCGTTTTGAAGATGCCGCACTTAACCTTAACCGGGAGTCCTCGACTCATTGATGTAGCTATATATGTTACAGTTTATATGGTTAATCGGTTAGTATGAATAATGACAGGTCAATGTAATAATTCGACTCACTGCTTTTACCGGTAATTATTCACACTAACCTGTTAATCATATTGATCGCAACATATGTATATAATGTTATCAACATTTTAAGATTTGTAGAGGCATTTTTAAAGTAATCCACAGATGCTTAGAGTAAACTTTTTTTTATTTCAGGAATATTATTTCATATTGAAGGCGAATTATTTACTTTTCTATATTAGATGCCAACCATATTCGCGAACGGCGCCGGCCGTGCGTTGTTGGAGCAGTTAAAATCAGAGAAAAAAAGGGGAAGTTAACAATGCGCAAATAACTTAAATACTTGGATGACAGGGTCTCCCCGGAAAAGACCCGTGACTGCGAGTTAAAGTAGAAGTGTAGTTATCACGATTGAAGTAGAAGTGCTTAAAAGTGAAGTATCCTTAAAAATATAACTAATTAAAGAGGGTTAAAAAAGTAAATAATTACATGTACTGGAGCAAGTGAGTTTTCATACCACAAATAGATTTTGACAATTTCAGAGACAAAACATGTGATTATATTCTGAAATACGAGACTCCTTCTAGTCATCTATAAAAATACTGTTAATACCCATTTGAGTTCTTTAGCAAACAATCTTGACATTAAACAATCAGCTGTCCAATATTGAACAAATTTTAATTAGTGGACATCCAGAAAATTTTCCGTCAAGCTTTTCTATCTTAAAATCCAAACAATACGATTCATTTCGTCCCTTAGGGCTTCGCATCGA